>JAABKK020057470.1:0-10705 GCA_011634745.2 Catotricha subobsoleta
ATTAAAAGATATTATTAAAATCTGCTCACTGATACATATCTAAATAATTTGATAATTTCATTATGATATATATTTTTAATACACGCCGGTTATGCCGCCGAAGCCGTATAAAAATCAGCGGTGTACTTGGCGTTGAAAATTTGACCGGCGGCGGCGTGAAATCGGCGGCGTTTCCGGCGTGGCGGCGCACATCTCTAGACATATTATACACAGAATAGAAAATTGTGTTGCGGTTAAATGTATCTATTAATTAAATGAGTTGAAAAAACTCATAAAAGTACCTATTATTCATTTTATATTTAATTTGGTATTAATATTATTTATTATGTACTTCGAAAACAATTCAAATTGCTTTGGTTTGCAGTATTTTTTTAAAGCTAAAAAACAAATAATCAATTTCTCTTTGAACATTAGCTGAAATTCTAAACCAAAACTAATATATTTTAACGCAATAAACTAGATCGACACTGAAGCCAAAACGCGTATATTTGTATTTATACAACACCGTGTATTTAAGTATATTTATACAAAAAGCGAGAAAATCTTTTGCCTCTTAAAATTTGAAATTAATTCTCAAGTGCATAGAAATAGCAAATGATACTTATTTTTAGCACTGTTTAGTTTCAATTAATACATTGAAAAATACATAAAACAAATTAATTCAATTACCTGACGATAGCTAATTTTAGATTCTAAATGTTTTTTTTTTTATACTGTTCGTGAATATGTTTATAAATAACTCGTGGTTAATTTATGTAACATATTTAAGAGGCATAGAAATTACGGTATTGGTCGAATTGCAAATTTGAAAGGCATTAGTGTTTGAAGACGCCGACGTTAAGAATTTATTTTGGTAGTTGAGTCGGTACTAAAATGAAAATCCTTCCTATTAAACATTCAGCACGTTGTGTAATTTGAAAATAAAAGAAATATTATTTGTTCGATTTGTGATTTATTTATTAATGACTGCCATAACTCTCGATAAAATGAATATACAATACATATGTTATATATTTATCTATATATTTTTAAATTGTTTATTTTATGAAAGACATATAGTTATAAAATAAATTTAAAAAATTTCATATAATTTTTTTTTTATTTCAGTTTAATTATGCAACCAAATTTCGTAAATGGTACAAGTACTGGAAGTGTTACCATTACTGTAATCAAAGATTCTAACGAGAAAGGATTGCCACCAATAGTTTTAGATATAAATAACATTACAATAACTGAAGTTCAAGGTAAATTCTTAATAAACATCTTTTTGTATATAAATTATATTAAATCAACAATTATTTTTTTCAATTTTTGAATGCTGGTGCAGTGTTTCAAATTATCTCAGATATTGCATCACCACTTGATATCCAAACAAAGTATAGTGAACATAATGATAAATTTATTATCGATCTCAAAAAAGTTAATAAAGTTGAAAATATTACATTACAAATTCAATTAAAGTTCATCAGTCGTTTAACGGATACGCTACAAGGTTTCTATAAAACATCCTATGAGGATATTGGATATGAAAATAAAACGTAATTAAACGCATTTTCCATTAAATATATAAAAAAAAAATTGTATATTTCGTTTCATGCGTAAATGTAATTAATTTTTTTTTATTTCTCCTTTTACAACCATTTATATTGTGTGCGGATAATATGCACTGAACCTCTGTCCTGTGTATATTCTATGTACGCATATATATATATATAGATGGCTTACTAGCACGCAATTTTCACCCATCGATGCTAGACGTGCATTTCCCTGTTTCGATCGACCAGACAAAAAGGCCAATTTTAAAATAAGTATCATCAGAGAGGAGAAAAAATCGATGGCATTGTCAAATATGCCAAGTGAATTAATATCGTATGTATAGTTTTTAAAAGATTGTTTATTTTTTATAAATTCTTCTGAAATTATTTTTCAGACGTCCTCAACCAGGTTATATTAGAGAAGATTTTGCACTAACACCAAGAATGTCAACATATTTAGTTGCGTTTATTGTTTCGGACTTAGTAAATACAAATGTTTCAACAACGCATTCAGCTGAATTACCCGAAATTAATATATGGACAAGAAAAGAAGTAGCAGATATGACCAGGTAAAGATTTTATTTGAAATTTATGTTATATTTATAATATGTATTTATTTGGAAATATTGTTTTTCAGATATGCTTATTCACTGTCAATAAAACTACTACCATTTTACGAGCAATATTTTGGTATACGATTTAAATTACCGAAAATTGATATGGTGGCCGTTCCAGGTAAATGAATTTATTATATCAGTCTAGAAATAAAAATACAATATATTACTTAATTTTTGAATATTTCTTCTTTTTTTTTTTCACATTCCTTTTGATTTTTCCCAGGACTTTGATAATTGGCCCACCTTTCAAGGCAAAATGAAAATTTCTTGAAAATATATTTATTCTGGCTTTTATCTGTTTTGGTTTTAGTGTCGAAAAATTAAAAAAACCGTTTTCTGATTTCTTCAGATTTTACAAAACGAAAACCAAAACAGATCAAAACCACAACATACAACATACATTTTTTCATGCCGACTTAATTCTGCGTCTAACAGTGGGTCGACTATTGAAATCCGTTTAGTAGTAAAATGAAAATGAGCACTTTTTGTGTTTACTTTTTTTAATTAATTCGTTTATTTTTAGTAGAATTAAATTCTCTTAAAAATATATAGGTTTTGGATTTAATGTGTAAAATAAAGCTAGTGATTATTCCTTTTCTTTGTGATTTTAATACTCGCAAAAATGAAGTACTATACCAATCTAATTGGCAGCTGACTTGTTCTATTTTCTAATTTCATAATTTTTTTCATTTTCACATATTTTTTTTACATTAAAACTTCTTTCTTTTTCAGATTTTGGTTTTTCTGCCATGGAAAACTTTGGACTTGTTACATTTCGGTTGGTATATTTTAAATTTATTTACAATTTATGTATTCCATATTAATATAATGATCCAGAAAATTGTATTTGACCTAAATTTGTTCAAATATTTTTCGTGATAATGATAAAAGAAAAATATGTAGAATAAGAAAACTATAAAATAGATTAAATACAATAATAATATTATTGTAGAATAACCACACCCTTTAATATTTTCCAAACTTATTTTTTGTATTATTAAGTTTTGTACTGTTCATTAAATAGAAATATTTCCATACTATTTTCACGCATTCTCTATTTTTCGAAATACTTCTATTATTGTTATTATTTACTTTTATTATATTTTACATAAACGAAGATATATTGAATTCAAGTGGATAAATATGTAAATGATTTTTTTTTTCTTTAACCCCTAGTAGATTTATGGTAAAAATGTTCATCGCTATTCACATTATTTATTGGATTCTTAAAAGCAATTGTTATTATTTTTGTGAACAATTTTTTTTAAGAAAATAACTACTTTATTTGATAAATTGTTGCACCCGAATTTAAGTCAATAGAAACCAACATTTTTTTTTTTGTAGTGCATAATGCGCTATTGCCATTTTAAATAGAAGAGACAAAATTCGAGTTTATAATTCATAAATCAGATTAAGAGTTTTTTTTTTTTTTAGAGCAAACGCCCTGTGAGTAGAACAGCCATAATAGAATTGTGTCGTTAACATGCAATATTTTATAGCAATTAGTCCACATATTTAAATTTGATGACACCAGATCGTAGTTCATTAAATTACTAATGTTATTTGTATTTGTATTTTTTATTTTTTTTATTTTAAATAAATATATCTCTGTAATTTTAACCCCTATTATGTAATTACGTCAACCATATTTATTCACTTCAATAATATAATTTAAGGTTTTGTTAGAAAATATTAAAATATTATTTACAACATCGATAGAACGAAAGTCTGTTCTGATTGTAAATACAATGATTATTAGCTTAGATTAAATATAATAGGTAATTTTTAGTCATTGAAAATTATAACCAACGCACCCATATCTTGCGCGGGTATAACATTTTTATATTTTAAATAATTGCTTTTGACTTTATTAAATTTATGTTCGGAATGTGTGTTGTTGCTTGCAGTAAATTGAATATTACATAAATTACAGAGAAATATGTTCTCGTTTATAATTTTTATAATCAGCTTATTTTTTTCTATATTTAATAAAGGTTCTAGTGCACACTGTGTGACTTTGCGTAAGCGTATAATAAGAGACTCTTTGTCTAATGTGTCGCATAGCGCATTTATTTAAATTAAAATATTATAGGACAGTGTCAAGTTCATTGCGCTGCGGCAATAAATTAATATTCTTTGATCATCTGAATTTAGTACTTTTTTCCGTTTCAATAGTTTTTTTTTTCTGTAAATTTACTAGACTAGAATTTAAAAATATATAAATAAAATAACCATTTAGAGGAACCATTTATAAAAATAAAGAGAATGCAAAAATAATGAATTTAATTAATCTATGTGTAGTGAATCAGCAATATTAGTACCAGAAGATGAAGAACTTCGATCATCAGCTGAGCATACCGAGCGAGTTGCATCTATAATTGCACACGAATTTGCACATCAATGGTTTGGCAATTTAGTGACAATGAAATGGTGGGATGATTTATGGTTAAAAGAAGGTTTTGCAACCTATATGAGCTATGTTGCCATGGATAATGTAAGTCTAATTAAATAATTTAAATCATGAAAAAAATATTAAAATTAATTTAAAAAAAAAAACACACACACATACACACATATATTTGCAGATAGAACCAACATGGGAACAAATGGATTTCATTTCAATTGATGAATTACAAAAATCTATGGAAAAGGATTCAGATAAAAGTTCACATTCAATATCATTTCCAGTTTCGAGAAATTCCGATATAAGACGTATATTTGATCCAATATCATATTCTAAAGGTGCATCGATTATTCGAATGATGAATAGTTTTATTGGTGAACAGGCATTTAAAGGTGGATTAAATGAATATTTGAAGAAATTTGAATATGGAAATGCGGTTCAGGATGATTTATGGGAAATTATGACACAATTTGGTCATAAATATGAATCACTTCCTAAAGAATTGGACGTTAAAAAAATTATGGATACGTAAGAACTTTTCAAATTAAAATAATAGGACCATGTAAGAACAAATATTTTTATTTATTTTTCAAATAGCTGGACATTGCAACCAGGTTATCCAGTAGTTACGGTGCAACGAAATGGAACAACCGTTTTTATATCTCAAGAACGTTATTTACTACCAGAATTAGATCAAAATGATAAAAGTCGCTGGTTTATACCTATTACATATGAGACACAGGAAAATCGTACCCAAAGTGGCATACCATCATATTGGTTGAGCAATTCGAAGAATATAACGCTTAACAATGTTGTTGAACCTGACCATTGGTTTTATGTGAATATTAGACGCGCTGGTTATTATCGTGTAAATTATGACTACAACTCTTGGATTAAATTAATTAGAAGCTTATATCAATTGCCATCAATTATTCGAGCCCAACTTGTTGACGACGCTTTTCATTTAGCCAGGGCTGAGGTACTTTCATATGATATACCATTATCATTTTTATTGGCATTAAACGGTACTGATATTTTACCTTGGGCAGCCGCCACAACTGGTATTCAATATTTAACATACATGTTAAATCGTGAGCCCGCCTACGAACAATTCCGAGTAATTAAACTTTTTTAACTTTAAATTTAAATACACTTTTGTTAACAAAAAAATATTATTAATTTTAAAATATTTTAGGCTTATATGCTTTATATTATTAAGCCAATTTATAAGGAATTGCAATTTGATGAAAGAACAAATGAGACACATGTTCATTTAATGCATCGACAACGACTTATTAAACATGCATGTTTCTTTGGTTACGATTGGTGTACAAACCGAGCTCAATTGTTGTACAGAGAGTGGATGCGAGATAAAACTCAAAATTTGTAAGTCCTTCAATAAATTATTAGTAATTTATTTATTTGGATTTCATTAAATGTTTTTGTAGCTTGAAGTTAATTTCTTGAAAATTATATTTATTTTAACATTTCCATGAATTTTAGAATAAGTCCAAATTTGAAGGAAATTATTTATTGTACTGCATTACGTGAAGGTTCATACCAGGAATGGTATTTTGCATACAATCGTTATTTAGAAACCACAAGTGCATCAGAAAAAGAATTAATATTGAGTGCGCTGGGTTGTACCACAAAACCGTGGTTATTATCAAAGTAAGAAAGATATAACATTGTATTATCATTTTGTAGAATCTTTCTTATCAGTGATAAATTCACATATTTTTATTTTCATTTTATTTATTGCAGATATTTAAATATGACCATAACATCAGCATCAGGAATACGAAAACAAGACGGTGCTCGCGCATTTGTATCAGTTGCTAAAAATAATGTTGGCTATGAAATTGCATTTGATTTCTTGGTGTCAAATATTAAAGAGATTAGCGAATATTTTGGTGATGGATTCTCAACATTATCTAAAATGATTGATTCCGTTACAACATTTATAAACAAAGATTATCAAAAGGAACAATTTGATAAATTTGCAAAACGTGCTCAAGAACTCGGTCTAACTTCGGTGGAACGAAGCATTCAATTGGCTGTGGAACAAGTAAAAAATAATATTTTCTGGCGTTCACGTTCTTATTACAAATTACAGGGATTTTTAGAATCATTAACGAAGGAAATTCCACTGAGTTTGTTTTAAAATTAAAGAAGAAGAAAAAAATTATCTAGACGCTTTTTATATATTTTTATTATTTGTAATTATTATTTTACTTTTAATTTTTCGTTTTGATTTTGTTGTCTTTACCTCGTATTATTACCAATTATATTTTAATTTCAGTTTCTTCTTATATAAATTTCTTTTTTTTAATTTCCAAATTTATGTACATAAAATATAGTTTTTTTTTGTTTAGAAAATGGCATAATGTTTTTCGAAATGTTTAATTAAAGAATAAAAAAAGACAATATGAGAAAAATAAATGGACAACGAAAAACACAAAACTAATTTGAGCATACGCAAAACAAAAAAAAAAAATTACATACTTTTAAAATATTTCACAAACGTGATATTAAAAAAAAAATTAAACACACATATATTTTAATGAATTGAAATCAATGAAAATCTATAAAAATAAAAAAAAAATAAAAAATTGAAAAAAAATAAATAATGATAATGAAACAATAAAAATATCTTGCATGGCCTTCAAAATGTTTTATAAACGCAAAACTGCCTTACAAATTGCCTATACATAATTTGATAAAACAATCTTACTTAAATGATTTACAATCTCTTATTCATTCATGTAATGTAGTCAATTAAAATTTAAATAAAATCATTTTTGTGAATCAATTTAGGCAGTATGTCACTGACATTTTAATACAATACAATATAAATACCTTAAATTGAATTGAATTCTATATATTTATTGTCCAGAGTATTTTTCTTTTACTCGTAAACCGAGAAAGTGACAATTTTATGATGCATGTAAAAATTATTTTTCAAAATATTCTTTTATATTTAAATTAAAGTGATATCAATCGCTTTAAATTAGAATATTGGATTTCCTACTATTTAGCTGATAATAATATTTTATAATTATTGGCATTAATTAATTAATTTAAATCGAAATCATACAGAGTCATCAGTCTTATATATTTATTGAATAATTTAAAATTTTATTATTGATACATCCATTTTTAATTTAAAACCAATGAATGTTTATATGTCATTGACAAATAATTTTGTATCACAACATTAACCGCGTATTTTTGAAGCAGAATCAATGTAATAAAATTCTTTTGAAAGTAAAATACATCGAAGGGAGACTTAAATGTGTATAACAGGAGTCTTGAGGGCTATCTATGTGCATAAAACAAAGTTTAAATACAATTTGTACATGTATTAGTTACTGTATTAAAATTGAACAGAAATACTTGCCTATAACTTTATTTTACCTCGAAGTGCCGATATTCATTTGTTATTGTAATTGTATATCATTCATTCTTTATATAAATATATAATAATTAAAATATAATCATCTAAATCCAAATCCTCTGCATATAGTTAGTTATAAAAATGAAATTAATCAAAGGATGAATTGATATTTTTCAATCTTTATGAATAACATATATATATAAATAAATAAACGCAAAACTATGTAGTACACAGTACGACTATATTTAAAAAAAAAACAAATACCTATCTGTTCTAAGCATAATTAAGTAAGTAACGTTCTATAAACTTCTATAGTGATTTTAATTTTAAATAATTTATATAACGCTTATAGATTTATGTATTAATTTTAATGTAATTTATAAATTTAATAAAATCATAAATAAAATTTCAATTGTAAATTTAATTAAAAAAATATTAAATTATATTGAATGTTGTGCCTGGCCAGGTTCTTAGATCAATTAAATCAAATGAAATCAATAAAGACTATCATCATCAGCGCAAATTTTATTTCACTAAAATAAAAGAAAACCGAATACTAATTAAAAAAAAAAAAGGAAACACAAAAAAATCAAAAATTGCAATAGCAACAGTCAAAACATTGGACTTCTCCTGGCGAACGTGCACCGAAGACGGCAAAGACGGTTCTCTCGGCCGGAAAGGTTATGGCAACTGTTTTTTGGGATTCAAATGGAATAATACTTTTTGACTATTCGGAAAAGGAAAACCAATAACAGGAGCATATTATGCACAATTATTGGACCGCTTGGACAATGAAATTAAGAAAAAACATTTGAAGAAGAAAAAAGTGCTCTTCCATAATAACAACGCACCGGCTCATTCATCAGCATTCGCAACAGCAAAATTGGTCGAATTACGATACGAATTACTTCCCCACCCGTCATATTCTCAAGATTTAGGCCCCTGCGAATATTTTCTGTTTCCAAACATGAAAAAATTGTTTGGTGGAAAGAGAATTACATCGAATAAGGAGATCATCGTTGAAATAAACGCCTATTTTGCAGAGTTTTACAAATCCTACCATTTAGATGGGTTGAAGAAGTTAGAATATCGTTGGAAAAAGTGTATCGAGCTAAAAGGAGACTACGTTGAAAAATAAAAATAAATTAACCCAGAATAATGTGTTTTTTCTATTGTTTTGTAAGGACTTATTGAACAGCCCTCGTAGCTGATGCTTTAACTGTGGCAATCGTAGCACGTCAATTTATCTTACGTCAACTCATCTAATCAATTTCATCTAAAAACAAATTCATCTAAAAACAAATTCATCTAAAAGTGAATTCATCTAAAACAATTTCATCTAAAAACAACTTCATCTACAGGCAAATTCATCTAAAGGCAAATTAATCGAAATTTAAAATTAAAATTTCATTTTTATCAGTGTCAACCGTCCAGGCACTAAATTAGGCTGCAGTTCGTCATAAAAAATGTGGTTGCTCAATGAGATTTGGTAAATCGAAAAATGCAGTTGCATTTTTATTTAATTTTATTGTATTATTTTACTTTATAATAACTAATAATTCAATTTATAAAAATATATTATGGTATTCAATTCAAAGTCAAACATTTCACTTGCACTAGCGTTCGTTGAAAATAACAGCTTACGATTGTTTTTTGTTATTAAACAGAAAAAGATAATCGAAAGAGGAAAAATTGTAATGTAAAAATGGCAAATATTGTTCCACAGTTTATAATTCGCTTTCGCGACACTGTTTTTAAAAGATGTAGGTATTGCCTATTGCAATAATATAAGTTATAGGCATTGTTGTGATGATGGATATAAAGAATACAGATGGTCGACAATAACTGTACTGATGATTGCGAAAGTATGAAATCCAAGGAAAAAGCTACTATTATGATTGATTTTGAATCCGCTGCAATAAATGCATTTGCGCATATTTTCCTTAGTACAATTCTTCGTGGATGCTTTTTTTACTTAGGTCAGTTTTTATGGCGGAGAGTACAAGAATATGCCATGCAAAAATGATATAGCGATGATGCTGATTCGCACTTCAAGTGCGTCATTTAATTATTCTAGCATTTGTTCCTACTTTTATTAAAAAATAATTCATCTAAAGGCAAATTTATCTAAAATAAAATATAATTTAATTTACGATGCGAAAACAATAATTAATGAAATTGAACCATCATTAACAAACACACGTTTGTTTTTCTCAAAAACATTGAAAGTGCCTTTTTTAATTTCTTTGCCTTTGAAAGCTAGCTTCGATGCTGACCAATAATATAATTGATTCCCTAAATTCCTGAAACGTACGACGGATTAAATTTGATTGAAATATTATTACCTCCTGAGAATAGTAATGATTGTTCAGTTGTTCACCATAGCTTTAAAAAAAATATTTGTTCTTTTCGTAATTTCTTCGATAAACCATTTGATACTATCAGACCAGACCGGCTACTTACTTCGTACAAATCCAAATATAAAGAAAACAAATAATAAACATTTCAGTTAAATTTTAGAATACATTTTTAATGTTATTTTTTTTTTAATTTTAGTTGACATGAATTGGTGACATAATTTATGAATGTTGTGGTGTTTATTTTATCACTGCACTGCTACTGAAAAATCATTTTATTCAGCATTTCTATAGAAAAAAAACATTTTTTTGTGTTATTTTTTTTTATTAAACTCTAAATTTATAGAAATAATATATTTATTTAATGGTTCAACTTATTCAAATACTTACACAAT
>JAABKK020057471.1:0-10704 GCA_011634745.2 Catotricha subobsoleta
AATTTGAATGGTTGTGTCCAAAATAACCCTTAATGATAGTAGGTAGTACCCTTAATATAGTACAACCTACCATCGACCTCTCTCCGTGTAGTTTAATATTGTAAAATTGATAATTATTCACAAAAGATGTTCATGTTCTTAACGCTTTAATTTGAAGTAATGTAAAAATAAAAAAAAATAAATTGTATTGAATAAATTCACTAAGATTTCCAGTAAAAAAAAAATTCCCTGTTTTTTCCCTAATTTTTCATTTTTCCCTGTCGCTAGACACACCCTGAATGCTTTATTTTTGTTAAAAGTTTTAATTTCCAAATAAATCGGGTTTTTGTTTTCTCAAGATTTAATGGTAAACTATAGGTCATCGATCAACTAAAATAGACGCATATCCTCATAAAAAAATTAATGTTTCGGTGTCGATCGGTTCATTCAATCCTGTGAAAAACAATAGACAAAAATTTGTTGGGTCGACTTTCAATCACTAAAACTAACACAAATAAAAAACTACCATAGATTTAAACCAAAACATGTATAATTTTAATATAACCTTTGGTCAATAACCAAAATCCTATTAATAAATTCTGAGAAAAAGCTACTGTATAAAAAATGTACACCCCGTACTACTCAAGTATAAAAAGATAGTGATACTGAGAAAGTGTTCGAGGGCGCCGGCCGCAAAAGCTTTCGAGTACGATGTTGCCAAATTTAATATTTAATAAATATAATATAGGTAAATACTAGGCAAATTTCTTACTTTTTATTTGTTTTATTTGTTTAGTCTACGTTTTTTTCACCGCTTTTTTTTTCGGCGGTATTGCACGTGTTTTTTTTTTAAATTTCTTGCAAAAATGAAGTCGTGTACCAATCCATTAGTAGCTTGTTTTGCTAACTTGCGGCATTTTCAGTTATTTCAATTATTGCAACATAACCCGTAACACCCCTTTTACATTACGATAGTAAAAGCATAGTGCGCTAAATAAATTGGGCAACGTCGCACAAAAGAGCTTTAATATTTTTTTTCTCTGATTTTTATGTACTTTTTTTTACTGTTTTCAATTTTATTTCGCGTAAATAAAAAAAAAATGTTTTGTGTATGAAAAATCGGTTACCATACGTTGATTTTAGAACTAAATTACAGCCTAAATAAAGTCTAAAATCAATTAATACTCATTAGAAAATTAAAAAAACGGGAGCATTCCTCAACTATCCCTAATCAACGCTGAAAGTTTAATAATCCTAGGTGTAAGCGTCTGGAAAAAAATATTCGCGGACAAGCTTCCTGTTTTAGACCCAAAATTGGGTGGGAGCAGTTTTAAAGATATTAGGTTCAAGATACGAATGGAAGACTTCAAATCAGTAATCAATAGTAAAGTATAAGATCATACGCATACCATTCATAATCATTCTCAGCTTTGTGTATCTGATTTGTAGAAGAGGAGTTATACGTATATACACAAAAACATCTAAAAAAATAACAAAATTGCGTCCGTTTTACTAAGAGTTGTCCTCCAGTGAATCCATTTTATTAAATTAGTTCTTATTAGCAGTTATACCATAGAGGCATAGAGCTTTTATACACTGAATTTAGTTGGAGAAGTTCACCAACTTATACAAATTATCTGTATTAATCATAGTATGTTTAAATGTGAATTCATTTTAAAACATCTTTAGTCTATTTGTTCTTTCAAAATATTTCACAAACTATTTTAATTTATAAACACAATCCAATATCATAAAACCGTAAAAAAAAAAGAAGAAAAAAACTTTCCAAATTGTCCAAGGTGTGAAACTGTATAAATACGAGTATGTTCATTGTTCATAATAATAAAGTCGTAAATATATAAACTTTATTCTCGCAATTTTTTGAAGCTTTCATGCCAAGAGGCAAATCGTAACCGCAGTTAAAATTAAACAGATAAAACCGCGTGCCGCATATTAGTTTCCCAAAAGCTATAAAAAATATTATTGGACATATTACTCCCGCACATCGTTTTTTACTTATGTATAGGTGTCGTGATATTTTTTTCTCACTATTATTTTGACTTTTCTCAGGGTGACTTGAACGGATTCTGATGTTTGACCCACCGTTGGACGCAGAATCGAAATGTCTTCGTTGTGACCCGATGATTCAAAAGAGCCCAAGATCAAAACTTATATATTTTGATGTATCTCCAATTCTGCGTCCAACGGTGAGTCAATCATCAAAATCTGGTCTTGAGAAAAATCAACATGAACATGGGAGTACTTTTAAGATAAAATAATGCTGATGAATATTATTTTTCTTTGCTTATGAATTTAATACTCACGAAAATAAAGTTCTGTACCATTCTAATTGGCATTTTGTTTTTTTTTTGTGCACCCTAGTATACATAATATAATTATTTTATGGTTTCGTGATTTGTCATTAACATTTTATTTAATTATTAATTAAAACCAGAGTCTATGCCATATTTATAAATTAATTATAGATTATACTCCACAGTTTATCCTGTCATGACCGACTCTCTATTTGCACAGTTATTTGACTATTTAATTACGTATTCAATTTAATTCTTCAATATTTATTTCCACAAATTTTACTATATGAGAACACAATTATTTGATTAATTTTTATATAAAATAAAATAAATAAAAAAAAAAAAAAAAAACATTTTAAAAGAAATTTTCATTTGGCAAACCCCCTCATATCTGTGGTGCATTAACTATACTTTCTGCTCATTCATACAACTAGAATTATACATTTTGCTAGAGGGATAATCGATAATTACATAGTAGAATATTAACATGCAAACATCCATATATGCAATTAAGTTGTTTGTTGATAGATTAACCAATTTATTTTAATAAGGCTTGTTGTACTCGCACGATTTACGAATTAAGTTTTAGATAAACAAATTATGTATACAAATATCTACATATCTGAAGAGAAAATTAACAGAAGCGTAACTAGAAGTCGATATATAAAATAGACATTTAATCTAATTGAAAGGAAATGCTGTAATTACAATTTTCTACAATAATTGAGTAGTATTTAAATGGTTCATTAATGTGGAATAAATACAAAGTGTGGGTTTATTTTTTTAATTTTATTTTTTTAATTACTTCTTTTTTATTTTATTTGATCAATATGCCGATAGATTTGATTACAAATATATAGTTAATGTGAGCTTACCGATAATTTGCAACGAAATACAAAGGACCAAACACAAATACATTTAATGATAAGTATGTATTGTATATGTACTAAGTTATGCTTACACTTTAAATATGTAAAATGTTATTCATAATTTGTTTTGCTGCATCACACGCTTAATATATAAAGGGCTGAAAAAAAAAATTAAACTTTAATTGGTCGAAACATGATGCCTGGAAAAAGGATGGGCTGAAACGCGATTTATATAGGATTAAGCCTTGTAGATATAGTCTCTTGGTACATTTAGCGTTAGGTTTTTTTTTTTATTTATGTAGCACCTATTTCTCTAGTCATAATAAGTATAGGTGATTCAGTACAAAAATTATTGGGTAAGTAAATATCCTTATCCCAATGTCGATATACTAGTTTGTGTTTCATTCAAATATATAAAAAAAATTAATAACGAAAACAGAAACAAAACTTGGAATAATATTTTTTGTAATTTACAATCAAGACAGGAATGGAGTTTATTGCAAAAATTAAAATATTAATACTACGCAGTCAAATTTAGAAAATTGAAGATTTTAGTTTTACTTATTTATGATAAACGAAAACTTTGTTTTGTTCCACTTAATTTATTAAGCTTATTTTAGTCGTATTATAAACCATTTAACTTTCACCATTAACATCTCTAAATATTTCATTAAAGAGATTGAAACATAAAGTTTATATTTATTGTACAATTTTATAGAAAATTTCCAGCAAAATTAATTTATTTCGTCCGATTTTATTTTGTATAATTATTTAAAATATTTTTGTACACATTTTTTTCTCTATATATTTTAACCGAGAAATGTAGCATTCTACATTCTAAATATCGTTTGCAATTTAATTTGCTTAATTGTTTTGTTGGAAGCTCATGTAAATTGTACAATTTAAATATATAAATATATATATACATTTTTATATATAATATATATCTGTGATCGAAATTTCAAAACCACTAAATAAACATATTTTTTGAAACAAAAGCAAACAAAACAAAAAAAAAAAACTATAATAAACTGTAGCTATTAATGTAAAATTAATGTTGCGAAATAAATCCAAAATTAAATAATAAAAATTTAAAGTTACATTTTTCGTCTACCATCAGTTTTCATTAAAAAAAACTTTCGAAGTTGTACATTTTCAACTACACATAATTCTTATTGAAAATTGAGATTTCGAATAACTTTTAAATATCGTACTACTTACAGATCACACGGTAAATAAGTATAAGTATAGTATATCACATTAATTACACCATTTAGTAATGTTTGATAGAATAATGTTTTTTTTTTACTACAACGAAATGTTCTAAGTGACGATTGATAATGATCCTATGACACTTTCAAAGACTTTTCATATAAAAATTAAATTATATAAAATCCTTTATCATTATTTATCATTGCACTTTTTTTTTAACTCTTTTGTACCTTATAAGTGCACATAAATTTGATTTGTTTCCTTTTTATTACACAATTAGAATATAAATCACGTATATATTAAGTAAACTAAACTTATAACATATGTAGGTTATGGTATAAAGGCTATATGTATAGATTTTTGTATATACCATATATAGGTTATCTATGTACAATAAGTAAACAGGAGGTAATATCAATTGGTTGCATCTCATATATGTTTAATGTTTATATACTTTTAGTTTTAGGTGGTTAAAGTTAGAGCTCATTGTACGGTTATAAATTATTTTGTATAATACCGCATATATACCACTACTTTTAGCCATCAGGTATTTTATAGGTAAATATGTAAAATGATAACCGAATGCAATTAATCTTGTCATATACCAACATTTCTCGAAATCTTTCATTGTTATGTAATATAATATAATAGTTTTGGTTATTAATATATGAATGAGGTATATGAGGGCATGAACCATGCGGTTTGAATAATTTATTATAGCGTTTGTGCTTGACCAGAAAAACAGGCCGAAATATTTAATTTCATTGCAAGTCTTATTAATTTCAAGCTTTTAAGCTTAATAATTTTGTTGTGAAATATAAAAAAAAAACCACATATTTTGGGGATTAATTGTATAGAATTATTTTTTTTCTAGACTAGCAACTTTATTTTAAATAAATTCAAATATGCATTAGTTTTCTGAATTTTGGAACAAAAGTAATAAATTAGAATTAATTTTTTTTTTTTTTTGGTACGTTCATTTAATTTTAACCAAAAATTCATTATGCTAAAGCTTAACGAATGCTTCCACTAATAATTCCTACTAAATTTCAAAAACATAGGTAAAGTCAGTATTTTTAATTACTGCGAGTAGATTTTAATTAGAAGAGGTCTGTTTAATTTATACTATATTTATAAATGCTTTTGAGAGGAAAGAAAATCATTATGTATCAACTCTCACACGTTTTTTTTTTTTGTAAAAGCTTAAATTTAAGGTTAAAAAAGTATATTTTACGCTGAAACATACAAAAATTCACTGCTTAATTCCGAACTGTTATTTAAATTAATAATGTTAATTATGAAAACGTAGTATTTAATCGGGCATTAATAAACTTGTAATATCCATATTAGTACATATACCATTTTAGTGTGTGAAAATTTCACAACGCAAAATGGTAGTGAAATGGATTTTGCACGAGACATAAATATTTGGAATCCATCAATTATTCTAAGCAACAAGATATTTTTAAAACTAACATTTTAATAAAAAAAAAATCCAAATAAATTTCTAGACGTTCAATTAGAAAACCAGACATTACTAAGAATGCGACTGCGAGAGACAGAATTGTGAACATATTTCTATCTCTTTTTTTTTCTGGTAAAATTAAATTAGGCTTTAAGAAAAGGTAATAAGTATAATTGAAAGCGATTAATGTTTTGATTAACAGTTAATTAGAAATTGACAACTTATCAGAGACATTCTAAATATTAACTATAATATGTATAAAGTTTGATCTCAAACATTTTGATATACAGACATTTAATCAGTATTTCCATTCTTATTAATTGATTTCAAATCACATTTAAAGAACAATTTATCATCATTCGTATTATAATTTCAACAAAACCAAAAAGCTAAACGAATTTTTGACATAAATGCTAAATTCATTACAAAATACTCACCAGGGAACTCCACCTATATATTAATTACAAAAATATATGTCATTCAGTTTTCCATAATTATTATAACATTCTGAGATCTTTTATACAAGTAACGTACATATTTCTATATAAAATAAATATGAATGAATAGAATGACAATAGTCAATCCCATAAAATATACCGACCAACGACCAATAATAAACTGGATCGAACTTTAAGTTTTATTTTTCAACCTCGAGGTATTTTTTTCAAACCAACAAGAAAACAAAAATAAAAAACCCAGAGGTTAAAAAAAGCCACCAGGTTTTATCTTGTAGGTCGCTACAGCAAATCAAAGATCTCAATTATTTTCAATAAACTTTTTGCACGTGAATCAGTAGACCAAATGTAATTCAGAAAAAAATGGTAGAAGGTATGAAAATAAAGAACGATCCACCCTCACCAATAAGAAAGTATAAGTAAGTAAAACATATGTATATGTGTGGTGTGTATAGAAATTAATGTCATTTACCGCCTTCGATATTTCGTTTGATTTTATTTAGGTTAAATTCTGATGGAGTTTCAGAACGACCGACAAATGTAATACCATACATACTTACATAAGCATTTTTCTTCTTGTTTTCTTTATTTTTTTTATATATTCATTTTATTGAAGTTTGAAGGTGTCTTAAGATCCTGATAAATAAATACAATAACAATATATATTATATATACTTCACATTCTCACACCCATTCCCCTATGGATCTATACCAACAGTCTGCATAGCATTACTATAAGATATGTCCTCTACACACAATAGGTTTTATTCGATCTATAATCAATATAATCTATTTTCGAAATAAGATTTCTTTTAGGAAAATTGTGTTTTGTGTTATATAGGTGGGTGAGGCTAAGCGATATTGTTTTGTTCTTTTAGATGTTGTGCTAATTTTATTTTCGTATGTTTCACTTTTACTTGTCTAGTGCTCTGATGGCATTAATATTAATAACGTGCACGTTTTATACAATGAATGAATAGAAAAAAAAAACAAAAAAAAAAGAAAGCTTTTAGTGGAATGTTCAATTAGCGGAAGCAATTGAAATTTCTTCTTTTTTATTCTCTCTCTTCTTTTTATTTAGTAGAAGCTAATTTGAGATGAGTGTGAATACATAATACACTTTTTGTTTGAATCGAGTAATGTTGATAGATAGATATTGAATGACCTTAAAGAATTTTTCTTTTTAATTATTCAATCATTTTAATTGCTCCTCGGGCGTATATTATTTCAAATGAAATTCTATTATAGGTACACTAAAATCTATCGTGCCTGGGTTTAATATATCATCTATTGGGATTTTTTGTTAAAGCTTACCCCTCAAATGTGTTGTTATAATACTTAAAAATTGATATCATCATGTTCCAAAAAAGTCATTATTTTAATTGAATTCAAATTTACAATGCGAGTGCTATGAATATCTAGAATAATTATGTATAAAATTACATACATGCAATATTATATTAATATTAGCAAACAGCAATTCGCAGCAAAATAAATAGTTTCATTTTCACAATATTTTAATTAATGCATGGGTAGGTTGATTCAAATCGGGGCAATTGATGATTTAAATAATGATGTACATGGATCGAATATGACTTGTGTATGATGTTAAATAATTACTTGCGAAAATTATTTTCATACAAAACTGATTTAAATTAGGCAAGGTATCAAAATCCGAACGCATGGAAACCATGACCATGAAAATAGTATATTTGGGATGCAATCATGTATACTTATAAAGATTCAGTTTGGAAATAAAACACTAACATTATAGGTACTTACAACTTAAAGCAGAATATTTATTTGCGTTATTAACAAACTCAGTTCACACTGATGGAGCTTTATATGGAAATTTGAATAGATGTAAAAAGGATCGTGGTATAACTTATATCTTAAAATTAAGATAAAATCGATTTATATTAAAAATAAAAAAATGAAGAAAATAACGACCATGCCTATGCTTAAAATGTATCTATCGTTCTCGCATAATAACAATTCAAATATTTATGTTGTCATTTTTTGACCAGCAGACATTTCGGTAGAGATTAAAACCGCCACCTCTACTTAAATATAAATCATTTAAATTTACATAATTTCGGTAAATAATTTTTTTTTATATGGTGTGAAATTTGTTTTGATGGTTTATATCAACACGGTCATCGTTATATACAGGCGGAAGCGAGACTAGCGGCGTTATAATTAACGCCGTTACTAACGATCTTTACTTTTTTCGGTAACGCTAATGCCGTTTACCAGAGCCGGTTTGAAGTAATATTCTAAAGTATTCAAACGTAAAATGTTCGCCTGTATCTGAAAAGAAACAAGTGGTCGAAAGAAAATGAGTAATACTGCCGAAAAAAAAGCGGGTAAATTTTCCCAAAATTCCAAGTAGTCAAACAAAAAAAAAATTTATCAAACCAAAATCAAAAAATATAAATACATAAATCGTTTTTTTTTGTTTTATATAAGTATTCCATCGTCATTATGCACTACATGTGAAACATGAAAGTGCATACTAGATTTGTTTTTTTTGTGTCTGTCCTCCCCTTGATCTCGGGAACTAGTGAACGGATGGAGATAAAACTTATACTATGTTGTAGAGCAACTGAATGTGTTCTCAACTAAAAAATCAATGGTCATGGCGAAAGGTCAAAGGTCATGGACAAAGGTTAAAGGTCAATTTTCCTTTTTCTCAGAAACTAATGTATCAATCGGGATAAAACTTATACTATGTTTTAAAGTGTCTGAAACTGATTTTAATAAATATGAAAATAAATAATGCAAGTAGGTAAGGGGAAGTCCAAAAGTTCGTGTCCTAACCATGTATTTCTTACATTTCTTTCAGTTTATTATTTTTATCATAAAATAAGATCCTTTTAATGATATTTAACATGAACCGTTATTTTTTAAATTTCTATTTTGGATTAATTTACAGTGTTTATAGATCAATGCTCAATCGAAAAACGTCCATACAATATAATGGTCTTTTGCAACAATGTAAAACTTTTTTTTTTATAAATAAAAAATTAATCTTTTCACGTTTACTGTTTTTTTTTTTAGTTTGATTTAAATTGACCAAATTTGACCTAAAAATTACCATAAAATTCAATAAATTCCTTTTTTTACTCATTTTATTGTTAGATATTAAGCATACCATTCATTTTATGTATTCCAATTAAAAACACATTGCTTTAATAACTTTGATAAGACCTTAACCTTACTATATATAATGCATCACCATGTCAAAATAGGCTATATTCAACTACGTTCCGATTTTGGACTTGGCCATTTCTGAATCAATTGAGCTCAAATTTCACCAATCTTAGTTTTATGGGTATTAAATAATTTCTGGGGGGGTCGCATCCGAAAAATCGCCCTAGTGTGTATACAATGTTTCTGTCAAAATGAAGAAAAGTGTAAATGTATCCTGCTGTTTATTATATAGTGTTTAAATTAGGTTTAACTAACCCTATATTCATAGTTCTCGTCTTCCTGGAATTCCCACACATGAAAGTTCCTTGAGCCATCCTAGTACGTAGGAATAGCTCAGGTGCACCATGGGACAGATATTTCCGAGGAAGTAAATGCCTTTCCTTGAAAATTTCCTTCAGAATTCATGAGGAAAACTACAATTTTTTTGGTATTCAGCAAGAATACCTGAGAAGCGGCAAAATTATTCCCATGGTACTCCAGAGGCATTCCTGAGGAAAAATCCCTAAAATGTTGCCAAATTTTATAAAACTATTTTAAAACTCTATATTACATAACTATGCTATGAAAATTCTATGTAATAGACTACAAAAGTAAGGCGGCGAAATACCGCAGACTGACATTAGAACAATGAAGAAATAATTAAGACTGACATTAAAACAATGAAAAATGAGCCGTGATAGCCGTTTTACATTTGTAGTCTATTCTATCAATGATTTCAGATAGGTTAACTCACAGAAATTTACCATGGATTCTCACAAGAACGTTTTGCGGCAACGTATTTTCACATTTTTATTTTAGGGTTGGTTTAACAAATTTCTTTACATGTGTTGTGTGTGTGTGAATATAATTGCCATGAATATAACAAAAAAAAAATACATAAGAAAAATCGCAAAACGCAAGACGTTTTCTTGATCCACGGTTAAACTATATGATTTTTTCATTAAAACATAAGCTAATTATTCATTGTTTATAGAATATCATAGAATATTAACCTATGAAATTCTATGAAAATGTAAAGATTTGTTATAGAGTATTCATTGAATTCCACAGGTTACTTTTTCACTATAGAGTAATTACTCTTTAGTTGTATAGAAAAGTGGTATGTATCAACCAGAGAGGCGAACCGAACCGAACCGAACCCCAAGAACCTCACTTTTTTCGATTTTCGAACCGAACCTCCTTTTTTTATTTTCAGA
>JAABKK020057472.1:0-10703 GCA_011634745.2 Catotricha subobsoleta
AGAATTAAGGTTGATTAGTTAAGTGATTTTTGTGTAAGAAACAATTTAAAACCAATAATTCAATTTAATAAAATTTAAAAAGTATAAAAGAGTTGACTTTAAAATATTGAAATTTAAATAAATATTTTTACAGTGGAAGAGACTACAGAAAGAGACTAGAGAACTTAAAATAAAAGCTAACTAACTAATTAACCAATCCCATATACTACACATCAATAACAAAATGTGCATACTGCATCTTCATACCTGCTACATTTCATTAATTTTAGTAATGGCTAAGTTCAAGGTATTGAAAATATAATAAACTATTAAATAATTAAATAAATCACTACAAAAGCGATTACACTTATTAACAAATAAACATATTATTCATGAATGCAAATAAAGGAAATAATAAATAAATACTTAATAAGAATCGAATTGAATAATGACACTATTTTACAAGTTACTTATTCAATTTATAACAGTTATATCAAATCATTGATATTTTCTTAAGAATTTCACAGCATACAAAATGAAACTGTTTTTCTATAAATTTTGTTTTTTTTTTCACAGATGACCATTAAATAACGCAATAAAGAGACGAATACAAAATGTATAATTACTGCTTAAGAATAAAACGTTATGTAAATGTTTTTGTTTGTGCACAATAACAAAAGTGAAATAAATACCGTAGATTTTTTAATTAAAAATAATTGTTTGAAAACAAAGTAACTGACCGAGTCTCTTAGTAATTTAAAGAGGGCATTCAGGGCAATTTGTTTAAAATTTAATTAACAATTTATTTTAATTCAATATAAAATTAGTTCATGTAATCTGATAACATAAAAGAGAATGTTTTACCAAAAATTAAAGTTTTAATTTCGTTTTATATAAAATCCTAGTTAAATTTTCAATCTATAGTTTTTTCTTTTCCTTTTTATTCCATTTTTTTTTTTTTTTAATTTTCTATCTGTGCAGCTGGTAGCATTTCGTATATAAAACATAATATCTACATAGCGATAATGCGCACAATGAATTATTTTAAATTAATATCATGTTCTACACGAGTCATATACAATACGTACTACAACATTTTCGAATAGCAATATATTATTTCTCTATAAAATGAAAATTGAAATTTTTTCTTTCTATTATATCGTTAATATTAACACATATCCGAATGTATAATATATAGGAATTTTACAGTGAATTGAAATTGAATCAGTGACTGTGATAAATGAGTTTTCATTAAAGTGGGCAACAGTTGGCTTTCATGTTTTTAGGCCTCAAACTACTTGTTTTGTTATACAATATATTGTAAATTGTGATATGGTTTTATGTAGACATGTAGGTAAAGTTCATATCATCGATCTCAATGTATACACTTTACGGTAAGTTAATATTGTTTATATTAGAATTGGCCCCTTTAAAAAAAAAAACAAAAAAAAAAAAAACAAGAAAATAAAAAATATTTCTTCTATTATTCAGTTAGTTTATTTTATATACATTTATATACATATTTTGATAATAGGAAATATGCCATGGAGAATTTCGAAATTTCACACCTTTCTTCTCTTTTTTTTATTCTCTTATATACTTCAACGTAGACATATCCGTAGAGCATTATTCGATTTATACCCGGCTAAGTCTTAGATTATTAACACACTTGAATGACTGTAAAACATTCCTAGCGCAACAACTTTTATTTTTCTTATAAAATGGAAAGCAATGTCCTGCCAAAATCAATCATCAATAGCATTTTCTTTTTTTTCGTTATTTTTGTTGTTTTTGCCTATATTTTTTTTTATACGTCTATAGAAGTCGGATTTTGTGTGTATATATCTAAAACGCGTCTTCTACAATACTCGTTTGACTTATCGATAGCTATAAAGCAATTTTATATTTACGGCAGATCTACACAAAAAAAAAGAAGAAGAAATTCATATATGTAATATTGTGTAGGTAGTTAGGTAGCTTGTAGGTAGATATTGATAAAAGATATATTCACATTGGAAAAATATTTTCATGCATAATATGGAATAATATAACATTTGGGTTGTGCGAAAATGTTTGCTATATAACGCGCGTCGCTATAAAAATATTAAAGCTAAAGAAGAGAAAAAAAAATTGTGATGAACTTTTACAAAATAAAAAAAAGAAGAAAAAACGGGGCGAAAATTATTTAAATTCACACAGGCACTATACATATATACATTTATCGAATGCTTTCTTTTTAGATATTGCTTGTGCAAAAATAAAATAACTTATTGGATTATGTGAGTGATGGTGAAATTTCTTTATATTCAATATAACTATATGTACGATGTTACATAGGTCGAAGATAGGTAAAAAAAAAAAAAGAAGAGAAAATATTCTATAGCTTCTAGCACAAAATATTACATATTGATTTGATGGAAAAAATATTACGTTTTTCGTTTTCTTCACTAAATTTACCAAGTCAGTTGTAATAAAAAAAATAAAATAAATGTATAAGCTGAAGAAATGTTTGTGGGTGCGTGCTTTATATATTTAAGTATCAAGTACTTAAAATATGTAATATGTTATCATGTTATTATGTGGTGTATACATGCTTCAAATAATATTATAATAACATCTAGATAAAATAATTTATACCATTTTCAAAATCAATAAGCCTTAATCGACGTGTAAAATTATGTTAATTCAATTATATAATTTGACCTTGTTGTAGTATTAAATTGTTATATGAGGTTGATTGGATGTTGGTTGTATATGATTAGGTATCTACAACCATACTTCGCCCTCATCCATCATTTTCAACTATATTACATTCAATCTGCTTACGTTCAATATGCAAGACATTTATATTCAACTAGATAGATTAATATATGTAAATTATTTTTGGTTATATACCCCCAGAACCAATAGATATAGTGAAGAAGGACATTGCCATAAATAACATAACATAGTCATCTATCTAGTAAAATATAGAATATTATTTATAATAAAATAGGTATAAGTTGTGTAAATTCAATTTAAATTATGTTTCACAAGTGGTTTTTAAGGGTAAAGTAATTAACTTGGGTGCTATGACTTTATTAGATGTAAAGATATTTATTATATTTTAGTTTCTTCCAATATGTAATCATAGCAAATATATTATAAAAGGATGTCATCTAATTTGCTCGATATATTTAACAAATAGAAGTAAATATAGCTATCCAGGAAACAATAATATACGGTCTAACTTCAGTTATTTCACAAATATATTTCATAATTTTCTAAATGAGTATTGGGTATCTGATATCGAAATCAGTCAATAAATTATTCACACCATACAGTTAGAATCTGTTCTGTATACACACTTCCAAAAAGATTTAAAACAAAAATGTTCTTCTAACGTGCGTTCAAAGTTTTTGACATGGGTAATTGAGGTACAAATGTGATCTTAAAATAAGTTATAATATAGAAAGGAATAGAAGTAGTTAAAATAAGTAAATAAATACTATGTTTCTGAATAGGTAATATGTCGATATTCGAAATACTATTTTCCTTGTATCGATACATATTTAAATAATTTTAAATAACATATTACGTATATATTCTACTTGCATTTGTATATGTTTTTGTCTATATGTTTTTGTCTATGAAAATAGAATTTAGTATATAAAATCATTCGAAAAAATAAAATAAATTAAAAGGATTTGCCTATGTCAATAAACAAAAGTAAAATATCTATAATGTCAATTCGAACTGTCTTTATAAGAAAATCAATATATGTTGCTAAAATTCAGATTTATTCATAAACTTTATATAAATCGTATGTTTATTCATACATATTATTCTAAATATACAAAAATATAAGGTAACATTAAATGTGTAAGCAAAACATCAACTTGATATATAATTATTATATTAGAAAAACGACCAGCAAATAATGCTAAAAAAGGCCCAACAACAACTATAATCTTTCTCTAATAGGTAATATCAATTACTATAAAAGCTTTCAATGATGCTAAGCCTATATTGATCTTTAGAAGAGAGGAAAAAAAAAAAAGCTGACACAAGAAATACAATCATATGAATCCACATACGCACACAATCATACGCATGTGGCAACTTTAATAACAGCAAGAGCAACATAACAATAATATAATAAAATGATAATGTAAGCATTATGATCATAATGCATATAAATAATAATATAAACTTTCAATAATATACGCACGCAACGCATAATTTTCTTCCATATTCAGCTAAATCGAAAAAAATACAATTTTCTTCCGCTTGTTGTATAAATATATAAATGTAATATGATAGACAATGTCGTATAGTAAACTGATATTATACCGTACGCGGCATATTATACACTTCAGCTTTGTAAAAATAAGAAGAGAAGAGGAGAATAAAAAAAAAAGAGCCACACGGAAAAGATTTATCACCCAAATTTATTCAATGTACGATATATGTACGGTACCGTACACGTATAATATGTTTATGTCTGTACCTAGATGATTCAATATGTAGAATGTGGAGATATATTGTTATATTCCTATATATTCTTATGCCAGATTACTTGGATACTCCTCTCTCTCTATGGAAATAATCTAACATGAATGTGATATCAGAATTTAGGTCTACGAAAAGGATTATGTCCAGGATTAAATATATTTTCTGATGTTATTAAAATGTATAAGGTACCGTATATCGTGTAAATGTAGTGGTGTGCGATTTGCTTGAAATATCGTATGTTTGCCTTTTTTTTTTTGTTTTTTGTTATTTATTTTTTTTTTGTTTGAAAGCTGGTGAGTATATAAAACCATAGATAGAATCACTGATGCGATAACATATAGGTAGTTATCCTACACCTACACATCTCCTCCACCCACACAATAAATATGAGGGAGTTAAAATAGATAAATGTATTTAATGTCATCCATAGGTAGTATTACTGTCGAGGTGCCGGTTGATTTTACTAGGCAATTTAATTTGATTCAAATCTCTTACACCGACTTGTATTTTTAGTATTATTTTAAAAATTCTATTCACATGGTTGAAATACATTTTGCTTTATTAAATATATATTGATATACAGAACCTTTCTATATTACATTTATTCTCTATTCGAAAATCATGCTTTGCTTAGTCTATATGCACTAGAAATAAAAAAAAAAAAAAAAAAACATATATATAGAAATATATATAAGTTAAACACTGCAATATTTGAATAAAAACTATTTTATATGCGATTTCAATATAAATTTTATATATACATATATTATTTTTATCTCTGTTTCTATACGAATTTGATCTATTTTACTCACGTTTCACACAACATTATACAATTTCGTAATAGATATTGTGGACCCAAATAATTCACGCATATACCAAACCATGACCTCAGTAAAGCAATTTTTACTATTTTCAATTTTCTATTCAGAATCGTATTCAATCGGTTTGTGTCTGTACACTGATTTTCATTCAACCAATAGATTCTAGTATATTATTAATATTATTACAGCAAGAATGTGCTTTGATTTCAATGTTCGCTTTGTTTTATAAACAAAGTATTATTGAATTTATATCTAGAAATGACGATGACGTACAACATTTTCAATTTAATTTCGAAAATTGTTTTATTTAAATATTTTCATTAAAAGTTATTAAATGATGATAATCGGATAGTACATAATTTATATTTCACATTAAAATATTAAAATAAATCCATGAATATGCAAGTATATTTTAAGTTTATTGATTTTAAAAATGACGTAATATTTGATAAATTGTTGCTTTGCGGATATCTATTTTTGAGATGCTCTTATATAAGAATTGAGCTCAAACAAAATTCTTAATTTCTTTTTTTATCAAATCATCATCAGGCTACTTGAAAATTATATGAAAAATCTTATAATTACTTATTAATAATGACTTTTTAACAATTAATAATCAACACTAAATCAAGAATTTGCAATTTTATTTATTCATTATATTCAAACATTTACAAAACCAATTCAGTTCTTGTTATTTTTAAATAATTAGTAATCAATCAATTTCATTAAAACTGCACACAAGATAATATTCAATAATAAGCTGAACAATTTATTTATTATATCGATTTTATTAATTCCTATATCGATTCAAAACGTTTTAGTTATAGCTTGTAACTATAACTATAAATAACAAATTTATTCCTTGAAATGGCTTGGCTTGCTGGAAATTGAATTATTTGAGAATAATATTAGTTTCAATATAGTTTTCTTTAAGGTTGACTTAGTAAAAATATCCATTAAAATGCGACGAATGCTGACCACACAGACTAATAAAACTGTTCATTCTCAAAAAAAATAAAAAAAAAAAATCCTCATTTGATATAAACATAGATCTCAGACAATGAAAAGCGCGTAGGATTTCAATGTTATATTTGTTAAATAAAGAGTATCAGCCAGTACTATATCATTATGCAAATAAACAAAAAATCAGCTTAAATAAAAGCTTTTTAATGTCGCACGCACGTAATATTGCAAGAGAATAAAACTCAAATTACTATTAATCATCATAAACCACATTAAATTCAAAAAAATGTATACTGAAAATATTATGTATTTTTCGACTATAAATTTTCCTTTACTACCCCATCGCACATATTTCTATATAGAAAAACCACAATAACAATAATGATATTTTGCTTTTTCTCTATTCAGTGTGTTCACATTTAAATCGTTTTTCATATTATATTTTATTGTGAATGTAATATGTTGTGTATGTATGTGCGATATGACTGACTCAAAATGTATAGATATATATAAATTCACTAAATAGATTATTTGGTGTTCTAAAGTAATATTATAATGCAAAATTTCAAAAATACAAATATGTAAGTAGAGTATATATACAAATGTTTCTATCAATTTCCATAAATTTTTTTGCTACACTTGGTGTTAAATTAGACATAACATCGTATGAGCATTAATTTTATTTAACCAAATTTTCAAAATATGGTTTCATCGCCTCGCCACACAATACACTAATAACATAATATAAATAGCACCGCGGCACTATATGACAATGGTAACCATATATATAGTTATTAATAATTATAGTTGTGTTTTATGTAAAATAATATGTACCATTCTGAAATAACACCAACATTTTCACCCCATCCAAAAGCTCCAACAGTACAGACTATTATTATTATCATTATTATGATTATCATTATTTTACTTAACGAAATATGGAGAACACGCTATATTCTTGTTCTTATGATAATATTTTACCAACATCCTCATTCAGTGAGCCTTAATACTTTATAATAGAACGTAAACCAGCCAGTAGGTATAGGTATATACCTATTTACGATATAATTTATGTTTTAATTTTGTTTTATATATTTATATATCTATATATTATTATTTTTTTCTCTTCTTTTTATGGAAAATAAACAGTTTGCATGTGACATTATAAGGTGTTGTTTTTCTATGCTGATTATTATCTTATTGCAGTTAAAAAAAAAAAACTGAAGCTAATAATGTTGTCTGAATAGAATTGTAAACATAGATAAGGTTTATTTTATGGTGAGAATTAATTTGAAAGTAGCACGTTTAATTGAAGTGAACAGCATGGCAATATAAAGAATGATTTTATTTCTGGATTAAATATAATTGAATGCACATTTCGAGTGGAACATATTTTTGATGTAATAGAACATATTCTAAATACAATTGTTACTAAACGATTACCACCGCTGTGCGTTTTAATTTAAATATTTCATTTTATGTTTAAATGAAATTGTGAATTGTTACAAATTTCTCAGATGTCATTTTATAATTAATAGAAAATGCTTCTCGATTATATGACATTTTCACATAAAACTTTGGGTATAGTTACTAGATTTTTCTTATTTTCTAAATGTGGAGCAAAATAAATGAAATATTTGTTCTAATATAGTAAAGATCTTCTTTTTTTTTATTTTTCATAAATTTACAAACCTGACAGATTGAATGTCTATCTATTTTTAAATTTACCTTACAGCATTGGCTTTCTTTACCTAATATATAATAGGGTATTCTGTGCACAATAGATTTTTCCATCACATTTCATATTATTATGAAATTCAGAATATTGAGATATTCTTCTTCTTTTTTTTTTATTTTATCAAAAATTCAAAAATAACAAACATTCGATTCTTCTAGCAATAGCAATAAATATCAATAAATCAAATAATGATTAATGATATATTCGAAATATTGAAATTTTTGAAATACCCTTACCGTTATTTTTAAGTAATGACACAGCAAAATAATATTATTATATTTCGACTATTAGAGTACGCCAGACTACACACTCTGTGTTTTGCTCTGCTGAACTGTTTGCAATTCCATTCTTTTTTCATATACATATATAATATATATATATATTTTTTATTTTGTTTACTGACTATACACAATTCTTGAATTCATTGCTATAACTTCATAAAAAAAAAAAAAAAAAATTAAAGAAAAATTTTGATAAATTATTTTCCTCGTATTTCATTTTTGACCGTGACTATTTTATAATAATGATACCTAATGTAATATTTATTTTTCAGAAAAACGGAAAATCTTTTGTAAGCTTTGCCTAAATTATATAATTTCTCTGTTATATATATACTATATATAGTAGAGCAGTGTTGCTGCCTTTTTTCCTTGCAATTTTTTATATAACAAGTAACAATATATTATATTATATTGAATTGAATGATATTTTGAGAAATGATATAAAATCAAATCGATTTTTACAACAAAAAAAAATAAATAAATAAATAAAATATATAAAGTTTTGTTTCACGTCATTTAACAGCATGGTGAAATTATGATTGGTATGCTTTTATTTAAGATGTTCAGACGAATGTTATAAGCCATAAATATAAGTCATAACTTATTGGTACGGCTGCAATACATCAAGTTAAATTGTTACAATTTCAATTTTTTAAATCCTTCTACTAAAAACGTTTTATTGTTCATTGCATGAGAATAACATCTATATATACATACAATATACTCGTACTTACATAGTAAGTACTTACTCAAAAAAAAAAAAAAATAAACCGAAGAAAGAAAAAAAGAAAAGTTATTATTAAACAGAGTTGATTCGTCTGATATTTCATTTTACAAAAAAATGTATGAAATATTGGTACTGTTGCTGGCGTCAAATTGCTTTCCATTAAAGTTATATATCAAAATATTATCAATATTTTTGTGATAATAAAATATAGATTTATGCAATAAATATTTATCGTTAATACAAAAATACATGTTGCTTACAGAATTCTCAATAAATAAAACTCGTTTCTGTGTGGGCTGCAATACAATAAATTATGAGAAATTTCTTTTGTTAGCTCTTGACTAATCCGCTAAAATAATTTTACTTTCTTAATGTTAAATAAAAATCGGAATTATTATTTTATTTTTTTTTTTTTATTAAAATATGTTTAAATGGGTTGTGTTTTATTTTGCGCGATTTTATTAACAATATACGTTTTTTGAATAACAACTCAAAAGTTTCACATCCAAATAGAGGTGCATAAAAAAACAGTATCTATATATTCACAACAAAAATATTATTCTTAAACTTTATAAGTACAGGCAAAAAGGTTTACGCAAAAAGGAAAAAAAAAATACAAGAAACCCTTTTTTTTCTTTATGAAAATGGTTTAATATTATACCAATTTTTTGGTGACGTTACGCATGAATCGCAGGTATTTGCATATTATTTTTTTTTTCTCACGACAATTTATTTGAAATGGTGTTCTATAAATTTTACGGCGAATTTTTCTTTTTCTTTTTTTTTTTTTTTATTTTTATGAAGGTTGGTTTAAGGTTGTGACTTGTTTTTTCATGAAACTTGAGGTAAAGGTTTCATTTTTTTTTCTTTTTTATTATTATTATTTTGTATAGAGGTTAAAGTTAAAGGAGCCAATTCGATTGATTGGGTAGTAAAAAGAAAAAAAAAAAATGTTTTACTTAAATTGGTTGAACTAGTTGGTGGATAGAAGCAAAGCGACTATATAATTTTTTCATATTGATGTACAAATACATACATTTTATGTTTATCTCGTGCACTAAATGAGAATTTTGGGTAAAATAGAAGCACTAAAGTAGTAATAATAAATAGATTGATGTGCGCTTGTAAAATGATATGACAACTTATATCGTTCAGTGTAATCATCATTATATTGTCGGTGAAGTTTTAATTTTCATAAAATTGTGAAAAACATAAATAAATAAAGTAATTTTCCATGAAATCCAATGTCATCGTCAACGCATCAATTCAACGACAAATAAGAATATTTATGTAACCATTTATTCAAAGTGTAATCTGTCACAATAATAACAACGGACAACGCAAACAATTAAAATTACAACAGAAATAGAAGTGAGTGGTTTTTAACGTTTTATTGACAGAAATCGTTTTTAATAGGTTTATTTACATATAAATCTGTTTTGAATTATTTCAACAGGAATAGACAATTAATTAATTTGAAATGACACAAATTTCACACTTATGGTTGATGGAGACTAATGATATAAGAAATTATCATATTCAAATTTATAGTCATCTCTTCTCGTAAAAAGAAAAGAAAAAGAAAATCACCATAGTTTCAACAAAGAATACACGTAAAATTTTCAATATCAAAACAAGTACAGTGGCCAGACATTTTGTATTTACCCGGAAACACTTTAACGTTAACCTTTGTTTAAATT
>JAABKK020057473.1:0-10702 GCA_011634745.2 Catotricha subobsoleta
TTATGTATATGTCGTTAAGGTCTATTTTCCTTTCAAAGAAAAATGGATGTGCGACAAAACAACTCTCAGCCGACGATGTATAAAATTAGATTTTTGACGTGTTGGAGAAAAACGGTTTTTACCATTAAATTGTATACAAAAAACCCTATCAGACTGTGCTAGTGGCATTCGAATCCCAAAAACGCCGTGGGACAGTGTAATTATTTACTAAGCTGTATAAATTATATAAGAATTATATAAGAATTAATTATATTTTTTTCATTGAAAATAAGGAATAATCGCAAATTAGGAAATATCCCCAATTATCGCCATAGCAAATTTCATATTGCCCATCGCCATAGCTTTCGCAAATGTCAAAATGAAATGATTGAATATATAATGATATCGAATGAAGTGGGCTTCATTTGTGAAGTAGATTATTTGCCGTAGATGGCGCTGATATCAAAAAAGTGGTAACAAACTCAAACCATGCTTTTAGTTCAAGAAATTTCCGACAAGTAGCGCGCTAGTGTGTGGGCAAAATAAATTACGAAATCTTTAACTTTCATGCAATTTTATATTGTGCATTTTTGAATGCTTTATTACGCTTTTTATTAAGTAAGTGTATATTTTCATAAAGTTCTAAGTTTGATTGTTCCATTTTGATCACAGTAAATAATATTTTAATTGAAATTCCATTAAATCTAGCTGCTCGAAGTTGTGCATTTTGTGTTTCCCTTAAATTAATTACAAATATATTAACTATCTGATTAACTAAAATTAATATACTTATTATCACCATGTTAAAATGCAATTTTATACTTGAATCATACGACGCGACGTTTGGCGGAATAAAAAGTTTTGCCAACGTCTATTGTATGACATAACAACAACAAATCATGAAAAATGTCATATTTAAAATGGTGAAATTGGTGTTTAGGAAATAAAGAGAAAAATCACCGAAAACTTAAAAAAATTGAACATATTTTTGTAGAAATATGAAGAAGAAATATTTGCATATAAATTGGTGTTCTTTTTTTAAAACATTTTTAACTTTAAGTAATTTATTTTTTATTTTTAAAAAGTATGATTTTCTGTTTACGAAAAAATTGCAAAACTTTGAAAAGCTAGATTTAATAATTGTTCACTTTATATATTTATTATTTTGATTAAAATAGAATAAGTGCACTTTAAACTTTATGAAAACAATCACTTAGATAATAATAAACTTAAATAGGGTATTAAAACGCGCACAATATAAACTATCTTTTTTAAAAAAAATCCTACATTTATTTTGCCCACAGAGACATGCAGCGACTACTAGTAGCAATTCACCGTATTTACACACAGATGGAGCTCTAGGGTTGGTACAATAATTTCTTGTGAAATTATGTCTGAAGAAGTGTTTATGAATAATAAGTATTTTATTATGAAAATTGTAGTAAATTTAATCAAAATGTGATTTATTAAAAAGTTTGAAGTATTATTTAAGTGTTTTAACTAAAATGTATTGAACTTTTATGTAAAATGGTGCGAAATTTCTGTTTAATATTGTGCTTTTTTGTTGTTTACATTATTTTGTGACTTTCATTCTGAATATTTTTTTAATAAAACTCATACGAAATTATCCAAATATAATTTTAGAATAATGCTTGTACCTTCTTCTTTAATATTTGTATACAAAATATTTCTTATCATTGCTTAAATTATTTTTGAAAGTCGTTTGAATAAAGTGATATTTCGTCAATATTTTGTAGGGTTATGAACGTGTATATCACAATTTACTCAGCATTTTGCTAGAAAAATTAAAAAACTGCTGAAGCCGATAGATAGGAAATCGACCCCAAGGAATTCTTTTTTGATACTCTGAAAGTTCTTGAACATCCCTATGAGGGCCCTGCAGTACAATTTTTATTTTTTTTTACTGCCCCAACACAAAGAGATTGAATACTAGTATTCAATCTCTTTGACCGAACATTTCAATGATAATTGACTGAATTCACATGAAACTTAACCTAAAAACTACGTTTTTTAAACCAATTAAACTATAATAAAATGTAATGTTATTGTAGATATCTTTGAACTTGCTCATATAAGAAGGTTCAAATTAATAATTTGAATCACTATTTCGTCGAAATTAATTAATTTATCATCATATTTTTGATTCCGCGTTTGACCAATTTGGGAAAACATATGAAAGTATCATCAATAGATTGTACAAAAAATGAGTATTTTCTAAGTAAAAACTTGTTAAATTTATTTAATTTCAATTATGTAATAATTAGCAATCACTATTATTAAACAAAAACAGCATTTAATACGATTTAATCACTTTAATAATTTTTCAAATGAATTTAAAATTTAACATAATTTCTTCAACTTTTGTTAACGTTTATTGTTCAGAATGAATAGTTTGACTCTTTTCCGCTCCGCACCAACACTATAGATCGATCACAAACTACGCAAAAAAAAATCCGCCAGACGTCGTTTCGGCGGTTATCCCTTGTTTGTTTACTTTTTGTATGAAAGTTTTCAAAAAATAAATTTGTTGATTTATGACGAAATTTTATAATCATCTGAAAGATAATCATTTACACTAGCAGAAAAATGAAAAAAAAAATTTAAACAATTGTTTACTTTTTTCAATATACTAATTTAAATTTTATAATATATGGCCATTCATATATAGGGATAACCGCCGAAAGCGACACGCCACGGGATAAATTTTTCCTAAATCGATCTATATCGATAAACATGCGGATATTTAACTGTTTTATATTTTTAAAAATGAAGTAATAAACAAAAAATATGCTAAACTAACATAAATTCCTCGCATATTTTTCGTTCAATCTAGTCCCTCATTCTCTTTGCAATATTTTAAAATGACATTTCACGTTCAAAAATTTCCAATTTCAACAGACGCATCATTATCATCAATCAAGAGTTTTGTTTTTTCGTGAAAAAAAAGGTTAAAAATGCCGAGTGAAAATGAAAATATAAATTTAACAATTATACAAAATGTTTCATCTATCGCACATGAAGATCTAGTTGATGAATATGAAAAACTATCGGAATTATATATGCAGATAAAACAGTCGGAAGACTCAGCACAACAACAAATTTATGAATTTAAACGTAATATCGAATTAGCTGAAAAACGTGAATTGTATTTATCGCAAGAATTAGATGCAATTGTTGCGGTGCATGATGATGAAATGGCAAAATTAAAGGAAAAACATCAAGTAGAAACTAGTGAAATGCGATCCCGTTTAATTTTGGCAAACAATGGTACAGCTGCACTAGAAATGGAGATAGAACAACTAAAATGTAATCAATTAGCTGAAGACGCATTAAAATCAAAATTTACTCAAAATGTTAACCAAGAACCGCTTTCATTATCATTTGGTATATTAAATCAAGAGCAATTCGACAAAATTGAAAATGAAAATATGGATTTGATTCACATGTGCGATGAACTTAGAGAAAAACTAAATGATGTATTGAAACAAATTGTTAAAAATGAGGTAAGTTCAAGTAAATACATAACAGTATTAATTGATAGAAATTTTATTAATATTAACACGTTCATTTGTATATTTTCTTTTAGGCTGAAATTGATAATTTAAAAGATAGATGTGTATGCGCTGAAGAAAATTTGCAAACAAAACGTGTTGAATTAGAAGAGAAAGGTGAAATTTTAGATGCAATGCAAGAGAAAGTATTTCAATTGAGTGCTGAATTGGCAACATATAAAACTGATTCAAATGATAGAAGTAAATTAATGGCATTGCTTAATAATTTCATAAAATACTTAAAATTTTGTTTACACTCTTGTTTTCTAGACCAGAAAGGAAATTCATTATTTGCAGAAGTTGATGATCAACGTCAAAAAATGAAACAAATATTATCGACACAAAAGGAACGATATACAAAAGTATGTATTTTATAAATGATTGATATACCAGTAAATATTTTATTTTCTTAATAAATCCCTTGAATCAGATGAAGAAAGAATATTACGATAATCAAGTAGAAATCAGACGTTTAAAACGTGAAAATGCTGCCATGCATAAAGAGGTACAAGTCTGCGGTGAAATATATTTAAATGCTGATAAATTTCATAAAGGTAAAATTGATTCACGAGAATATTATCTTATTTTTATTTGCTTATGTTATTTAGAATAACATTTTCTTTATATTAACTCATAATTTGAATCATATATAGAAAAATTAAATGAGCGTATACTTCAATTGAACAAACAAAATGAGCAACTGCAACAAAAATTAGAATGGACTGAATCAAAATTAATTTCACTGGCTACCGATAAAGGAGTAACATGGCTGGATTCTATGTTACAGTTTTGCAAGTAAGATACAATTATTAGAAAACATCTTATTTTATTAAACTTCCTTAAAACCTTTCAATTTTAATAATTTAGAGATGAAACTGAATCGCTTAAAAAACAATTACAGAGTTGTCGAATGCAAAAATCTCAGGCCGAAGATATTCTCGCAAATGTACAACAAGAAACGTCCAAGTAAGTGTTCTTATCTAACTTTTCATATAAATTTACGGATTGTGCTAATATAAGAACTTCATAATCCAAAAAATAAATAAATGTTTATTTTCAGATGGCGCTTTGAAGCATTAAAATCACGTTGTATTATAATTGATAGAGAAATGCTGTTAGAAACAAACAAAATACCATTTGAGCCATTGAAAAATGTTGAAATCACAGTAAAAAAAAAGTTTAAAGATATAAATAAGGAAGTGCCAAATGTATATTTTGATAAATCTGTTGTTACTGCTGTTTCACAATCAGACTCAGCAACAACAAAACAATTAATGGAACAAAATCAAGACACACCATTTTTAATAGCTGCTGATCGATCAAATATAATTAAACTTAAATCAGAAAATATTGTTATTGAGCACGATGATTCTAATAATAATGAAGATGATTCGAAATCACTACTATCAACCATTTATACTAATCAAAATACATCGATCGAAACAACTAATTCGACACATGTTTTAACGATAAATAACAATTCTATTGCTTCTGATTCATCAAAAATGCAGATTGTTCCAGATTTAATTACAAACATACCAAAGTTATCTCCAAATAAATCACCGAAAATTATTTTAAATAGTTCCAGTAACTATCCAATTGCTATTTCAACTACAAATAAGGAAAACATTCCGTCTGAAAACTTATCAACAATTATATTTCAAACACCAGCAGATAAACACAATAGCAATACCAAAATAAGCTTAACACAGTTAACAGAATTTAAATATCGAGACATTACAGTAACACCAAGTCGTATAAATGAAATAAGAAATCTCTCAGTATGTATTGACGATCAAAAACTCAATACACGGCGGCCTTTATTTTTTGTAAACAATAGTGAGAAACTAAAGAATGTCCCAGAAACAACTGAATCATTTAATTGTTCAAATTCGTCAAACATACTTGATCCAGTGACTATGACTACCACCCGTAACGATGCCAATATAAAACAAAACAGTAGTTCACCCAAACTAAACGTTCCATCTGGACCAATCGCTTTCAATGCAGTTGGAGCTCGAAAATCTAAAATTATGATCAAACATATTTCATGCAAACCAAAACCACCAGCCACAAATTCATTATCGTAAAGTTTGATAATTGAAAATTTGCTCATTTTTTCATTATTTTCCACGATGTTTTTAAAAGGCTTCGAGTTTCATTCAAAAGGGTTTCTCACTCTCATATTTAGTGAGAGTTCTATATTCAATTACCCAAACTATTTATGGTTATTTATATAACTCACATTCTATTTAAATAAAAAAAAATATATATTTTTTTTTTTTGATTAAATTTAAAAATGGTATTAATTAAATTAAATTATATGAAAAAAAGAAAGAAAAACATAATCTTATTAAAAGTTATATTTCATTATTTATTTACATTTACAAGTAATTCTGAGAGTAATTTTTTAATTATTTTTGCCTATGTATAAGTTTTTTCTATTCTTTATGAAAATTTATAATAAAAATTTATTACTTACATATTATAGTATTATTATATTATATTTTTTCAATCATAATATTTGAAATTGAAAATGTTAAGTAAGAGTTTTAATTTGTAGCTCATACATGCTGATTATGAAATGACCCCTGAACTTACTCTAAAGAAACTCTGCAATGTTGCTCGAATATGCTTTATAAATCTTATGAAATCATAGTTTTAACTAAATAAAACAGTTATAAAAAAAAATTTGGTGATTTTTAAGATCAAATATGTGGATTAGATATTGTGAATTAAAACTTAATCCAATTAAAAATGTTTTCAAACGCTTTCTAAAAAGGAAATGGCAAATTGGGCTATAAAGCAAATGAAATAATACTTTTCTGAGAAATTAAAGTCCATTTTAAATAATTCTTAATTAGTTTTCATATTAAGTTGTATTTATAAGTAAGGAAAGAGTTGGTAATTCGAATCACAAACTGACTATTTTCCGTAACGCATAAAATACGTAAAATGCCTTTAGTTGTCGAATTTGCTTTTTTTATTTTTACTGACCACTTGAATAAATATTTATAAAAACCACTTGTCTTAAATATAGTTTTAGTAAATTTAGACTAAATAAATAATGGAATAACGTAAACATAAATTATTTATGACCTATAAAATTTGAATAATTTTTTCTTTTTTTTGTAAAACGTATTAGCCTTAGTAGCCCTAGCGGAGGGAATACTTCTGCTTTAATAAAGGCAATTACTCAGAGTAATAATACTATGGAGTGTGCATATTGTTAATGCAGCACACAAACATTAACAATAGAAAAGGTAGAACGGTATACAGATTTTTGTTATTCTTTATATAGTATTAGATAGGAAAACTGCACACTCAATTGTATTATTACTCTGAGGGCAATTAGAAGACTTTTGAAACCTTTAACTAAAAAAAAAAACATGCTGCCTGTGGAAAGTTTCTCTATATCACATAAAATTTTATGTCCCCCTTAAATTTCTTAAATAATTGTTCATACTGTTATTTAATTGGTTTTTTAATGATTTTTATTTTATCAATTACAATATATTTTATTTATAATTATTAATAAATTTTTTGCATTTATTTTTGTGGTATTTGTATTAATTCTAAATTTTTTTATTAAAAAAAAAAAAATTATTAGTATTTTAAATAATAATTCTATTATTAAAATATATTTCAAAAATAAGCTTTTATGAGAAATTAAATGATATTGTAACAAAATTCTTGATTGGAAATAATAATAATAATAATAAAAAGCGAAAAAAAAACGTACAAATATAAATTTTAGAAGAACAAATATTAGAAACTAAATATTTTTTTAATTATATAATAAATTCAAAATATATTCCTAATAATAATCTTTTCAATCGAAAATTAATGTTCTTTATTATACATTATCTTTAAATGCTCAGCATAAAGAAATAACTGAATTAAAAAATTCTCCATACATTTTATTAAATAAAAATTAACTTATGATGCATAAATGCGATAATTTTCAATTTCTTTTAAATCAGATTCATAGGAAGTATCAAATGGCTGATTATATTGTATAAGTCGGTTATGAAAATATACAGCATCAAAATATGAGAGTTCTTTCTGCAATCGAATGAATAATTTATATCATTTAAATTATGTAAATAGTTTTTAATGGAACTAAAACAAATTAACACTTACAGCATATTCCCAAAAGCCACATGTTTTAAAACAATTTCGTATCCACTTGTTCACATTATTGTATAGTTGAGCCTTACGTATTATCATTTGATTTGCGAATTCGGAATAATTAACCATTGCTGGAATTTGATCCTCCTTAAATTTGTATTCAGTGTAAAGTATTGCATCGGCCTCTTTAATGTTTAATTCTTTTCGCTAATGAATGTAAAGAAAAATAATTTGTTATTTCGATATATTTTAAGTAAAATCTGGTTTAACTCAATAATTAAAAATTTTAAGAAATATAAAAATATGATATATTTAAATTACCTGACACAGAAACAATAATGTCACACAAACCAAATACATATTTTGTAGATTTTTCATGCTTAACAACTTTTCTTTGTCCACTGAAAGAGTCCACAATAAAAGTGTCCATTTTTGATCACCTAGATTGTTATTCTGCTTTTCATCACCATCGTAAATTGATAATGGCACTTCAGCAGTTAAATTATCGAAGTCATTTTCTGACAATTTAAAGAAATCTGCATTGGAATACTTCATAAAAATTGGATAAGTTTTCAATCGCTTATTTTTTGCTTTTCTTGCTTTCAGTAATATTACTAGTAATCGTTTGAGCAAAGGGAACAATAATTTTGAATATGTCTCGAAGTCAAGAAATACCGTATTATCTACAACAATTGGCGAATTATTCAGAACAGTATAAATGACATCGTGAATTTGCATTCGTTGTAATAGTTTATCGGTAATCTCTGGTACATAAAAATTATTGGAGTAGAATTTATCAATCCCGGTCTGAATAGAATCAATATCAGTATTTGAAGGATTGTCTTTATTAAATACTCGTGAAGCAATAACCTTCAAATCAAAACCATATTTACGATATTTAAGATCCATTGTAATTCGCGACGTTTTTTGGGACGATATACTTCGAATGTAACGTGCAACTTTATGCAAAAAAACAAATGAGCTTGATGACTGTTTCTCAAAAAAATCTGTTGCTGATAATGCGGCAAATAATTTCACCTCTTCCTCTGTTCTAAAATTAAAATAATCACGAAATCCTTGCCGGTCCATTTCTTTTATTGATAATTCTTCAAAATTAATATATGAACCATACCACAATTCCCAATCACCATCAAATATTAGGAAATCTGTATCACTCGATATAACTGCCATTGCATGATTCTCGGTCGCAAATTTAGCTATTTCTTTATTATGTGAGAAGTGCGTGAAATGAATGGTTCCATATTTTGCAAAAATGGTTTCCATTCCATCAAACGAGTTCAATAAATCATATCTTTCTCTATCATCAATTGAAACTTGATGTATTTTGGTGCCAATAGATGTTGATGACTTTTCAATTGCATTGAAAATATTTTCATGGTTTTTAAAAATTTTATAATTTGCATTATTTTCTGCCACATTTTCTCGACGAAGAATCAAATGTAATTTTGCCCCAGCTGTATGCAATGCTTGTAGAAAATCATTCATTTTATTCAAATACAGACTGGATCTACCGCCATACAACAGCCCAATGGGATCCAAATTAATTAGACCATACTTTAAATTATTATGACTGATGACTATGACTGGTCCATGATTATTGTGATTCCTAAGATAAATTTCAAATAATTTAAGATTTAAATCTTAAATAGATAAATAATAGGAGTATGTAAGTAAGTATTCACTAAAATGCGTATAAGCAAGTTACGCGAATTACACAACTTTAAGTGAATACCCCTAATATAAAAAGAGTAACTAACCTCTTCCACTTTGTTATCTTCTCCAAAATGTTGACGTCACGCATTTTATTCTTTTTTTTCATAATTGTGTTTAATCCACGTATTCCCATTTTAGTCTTTAATGAGTACTTACTTATTTACTTACTATCGCTAAGATTTGACTATATAATTATTTGTATTTTATTCTCAGATCATATTTTTAATTATCTATATTTTTTGGCTATACAAAAGTTTACGCGTTTACATTTATGCCAATTTCTTCTCCGTTATAGTTTCTGTGCCGATATTTCTATTAATTAACAGTAATAAATTTATTTATGTTTTTTTGAAGAATCTGCTTACCTTATTTATATGTAATCTGAAATGGTAAAAAGGGATAACAAATAATTTTGAATCATTTGCGCACATTTTAGAATATTACATATTGAGTGTATTCAAAATAAATTCTAAACATGCAGAACTTTTTATTTTACATTTAAATTTATGATACATAAGACTTCACATGTGTGTGTGTCCAAAATGATAAAAAATTGTCGACATTTTTATTTAGCATGTGCGGACAAATTAAGAAGCATAAATGTTGCATATGACTCCAAAGCGAACACAACGAAACACAACAATGGTCCCCATTTAACTTCCTGGGCATTTGTGGGAACTAAACTTGAACCCAAAAAAAAAAAAATATACATACCAACATTTTTTTTTCTCTATTCGCGGTTTTTGACACTTAGTATTGATTTCAGTTTTTTTTGTTTTTTTGATTTTTGCACCAGCCTAATAAACATGTTGATACAATGTTATGAGCTTCTAAGAGCTTTGCACCCATAATTTTTTATTAAAAAACGTCAATAGCTATATTTTTGATAAAAAAAATTCAAACCAGTACTTGATTTTTTTCATAATTCGGCCCGCATTTCTCAAAAATGAAGTAAAAATTCCATAAAAAGGAAAATGGAATCAAATATATTACCCGCTGTTTACACTGGCTAGCAGATGGCAGAAAAAATCTTGCTATCGTAATGCAAGTGATGGCAGTACAATCAACCAAAACCAATCAGCGCTCTACCATCGTGTATTTTTTTGCTATTTGCCAGTTAGTGTAAACACCGGGTTAGTGTAAACACCGGGTTAGTGCAAACTAGAGCCCTGCACGGGCGGCCCAATCCCGTTGCCGCCCGAAACCCGACGGGTCGGGTTCGGGCGGGTTTGGGTACCCGTGAAAATCAAAAATTATCTAAAAATTTTTTTATTATATTTTTCAAA
>JAABKK020057474.1:0-10697 GCA_011634745.2 Catotricha subobsoleta
TACTGTTATCGACGTGTTTCTTTGACTTTAATGAATATATCCCTAGACTTTCACCTTTAAAATAATACTTTATATTAGCTGATCCTTGCAATAGCTATTCTTTTTAGTTGTGAATTGGTTGGTAATAAAAATGATGATATATTGATAACGGCTATATTTAGGAAGAGTAGGTTACACCTGTGTTATACAGTGACCGTTATATTATTTGCATAGGGTAATTATTTATCATTTTCCGTTATAACCAAAAAAAAAACTTGAATATAGACGTTACAATCCTGCCAGAGCCTGTTTGAATATTCGTTATACATTGGGAATATTTTAGAATGATATTGATAAATAGTATGTACCATGTATATTAATAATACTAGTTATAGTGACTAGGAGTGGGATCAGTATTTGAAGGCTATATAAAGTCATGAAAAAGTATAAGTATTTTGTATTTTAAAAAAAGTGTCTTAAGTGTACAAGCTCTATTCGGTTGTGTCTAAAATTTTGTGAAAGTTAATAAAGAAATAATAAACCAGAAAGAAAATGAACCAAAATAATACTAATGATCTCCAAAACAATAAATGCTCTTTTGAGTCGGTAGATCTTTCGCCGTTACCGTTTTATAATCTACCAAAGCGTAACAAGAATATTCTTAGTGGAAAAATTGCCATGGCTTCTATTAAGGATTTACAAAATGTAGTACGTGAATTTACTGAAACGCTTAAACTGATAACTCTTATAACATTTTAAATTGTATAATTTATTTATTATTGTTTTTTCTTTAATTTCTAGAATACAAATAACCAGTCCAAAAATATTAAGCCAACACCGCAACCAAAGCCAGTACAAGACCTCACTTATAATCGATTACTACTGAAAAAAGATTTTTACTTGAATAAAAGTAATACGAAATATGTGTCTATTGGTTTAAGCTCTTCTATTGAAGGTCTTCTCCAGAAAGAAATCCGGTTATATGATTTAAAAACGCGACACCATGTTAAGATGAATCGTTGTGGGTTGTCATTACTATTTAAGACTTTAAAATGTTTTGATGATTTAAAAAGACCAAACTGGATTACTTATACTGATAATTATAAGTATACGGCTGAGGAGGAAAACACCGACAACCAGAAAATAGATGTAACACCATGCAAATACTTTAATAAAAGAATATACAAGATCCAGATGGTTGGTGATTGTAAGCAACAATTGTTCTTTGCGGAAGAGACACTGCAACAACTTATCAAATGTGAGGGTATAATTTTTATGAGTGTCGATGAAATAACAGTTGACGAGTATCAGCAAAGCTTTACAAAATTCGTGAATGAGGGGGTACATTATGTTATGGACGATAGCTACACGGTAGATGGTGTCCGAGACTCATTAATTGAGGATATTTCAGACAATTGGGTAGATCGCTGCTTCAGAATGGATATTCTCATGAATTTCTGGGATTTATTTTACCATACTATGACATTGTTGCCAATCGTTCTTTAAACTATTTGATTAAAATAACATAACATTAATATTATTATATTAAATTTTATATCATTATTATTATTAATATTTAAATAACACTTAGTAATTACATATTGGGATTGTAACCTATGAAATAAATATTTAAAATTTAAATACTTTATTTTCTATTATTATTTAAGGTAAGTTCTTTTAAATATTAATTTTCTTCAACAGTTCCTTATATGCAAAATATGATCGATATTAAGTCAAAAAAAGTGAGTTTTTATTTAAAGCCTGATATTTGTATAATGTGTACATGGAGCTTTGCGTATAGTGCAGCTAGAAAAAGTGAGTGGGCTAAAAACTATCTTGATAATTTAAGGTTTAAAAAAAAGTCACTAGAATTTGAAGTAATAATAAGTCCTTTTTTTACAACCAATCATAGGCAATATATTGTGAGAAGAAATACTATAAAACAATATCATTCAAACCGCACGTAAGTTTAGAAAAGGGCACTTATACTCTTGAACATAATAGTACGCAGGCATAAGACTAGATCGGTTCTATTAAAGTAGAAATAGGCGTGGTTAATAAACGTATTTATAAGTTCTGATCCTATGTAGATGTTTTGAGTATTAGTTTATATTACAGGGTAGGTTTAAGACTTATATATTTTTGAGTTTTATAACTTAGGGTAGGGGTATGTTAAAGTGACTATATAATCTCTGAGTATTTTATAAGCGGTATATTTGAGTTTGTTACGCAAGTTAGTTCTATTCTAAAAATAAAAAAAGAAAATAAATAAATAAAAATACTACAAGATGTCTTTGAATGTAAGTACAGTGAAATCATATATACCGCATGCATTATTATATACAATCGTAAAATATATATTAACATATGAATTATTAAATTTTCAGACAGTTGGAGATTCTGAGGTATGCCTAAATCAATGTGGTGGTAACAACACAAGGCAATATATACGCCTCTTTAGTGAGAAGTTTATAAAGTTGAATGCTACTGGGTCTAGGTGCGTCGTGATGGGCCTACGACCTGACCCACAGCATATGTTTAAGCGAGCCTTATATGTTAGAGATGAAATAAAGGGCAGCTGGTTAAAGTTGAGTCGTTCACAGTTTGCACGACTAGTGTTCGATTTAGCCTATACTTTCGGGCCTGTACCAACCGATGATTATAACGATGACTTTGAGGAGCCACGAGTGATCATCGAACATGGATGTGTACAGCACAACATGTATAAACTGACTATGGGATTCATGAGTGTATTGTTGGACCAAAACTCTATAAAGAAACTGATACAATCTGTACGGACTATATTAACCATATATGATGATATTGAAGAATTTAGAATACGCCAGATGTTTGAAGATTTAGTTGATGAATGCGTTGGTGATACAGCTGTTGAGGCACAACAGCATTCGGATGCCATTCAAAATTATATATTAAATAAACAGTCACCATTTTTTGAAGTGCACCTTGTAGGTATTAGTGAAATTTTACTCAATTTTTGGGATCATTTTTTAAATTTTTATGTTAGAGAAAGAGCGGATCGCATGACTGGTATTAATGTACTCGATTATTAATAATTTTATATAAATGACTACATTTATAGGGATTGCAACCCTTTGAAATAAATACATTTATAACTAAAAAAGACTTGTTTTCATTATTAATGGTATTATTATTATTATTTAAGATAGGTTCTTTTATTTTATTTAAGCATTTGAACATGGAAGTCATGTGGAAGCACCCATTCACAGCTATTGTAGCTGGACCTACTTCAAGCGGCAAGTCGTTTTTTATAAAAGAGTTCGTACGTGAAAAGAATAAATTAATAAGTTGTGCCATTGACGAAGTCGTCTACTGTTTACCACCAGGACAAACACCCGATGAGACAATAGGCTATACAAGGTTGATCGAGGGTATACCTGATGTCAGTATGTTTAGCGATACAAAACCAAGACTTTTGATTTTAGACGATATGATGCGCGAAGCTGATGAAAATGTTGTAGATTTATTTACAAAAGGATCACACCACTATAATCTTAGTATTATTTTTGTGACTCAAAATATTTTTAATCAAGGTAAAGGTAAGCGTGACATTTCCTTAAATGCTCATTATATAGTATGCTTTAAAAATCCACGCGATAGACAGCAGATACTACATCTATCGAAACAAGTATGCCCTGAGAATCCAAAATACATTCAGGAGGCATATAATGACGCTACATCTCAACCTTATGGTTATTTATTATTTGACTTAACACAGACAACACCTGATATTTATCGATACAGAACAGCAATTTTCTCAAAAGATAAGCCATCGAATATTGTTTATGTGCCAAAGAATTATAAAAATTTAAAACAGTAAAAACTAATACCGAAATGAGCTCAAGTGTAAAAAAACAGCTCCCTCTGTTAGAGGCTTTAGCAAGGTCAGGGGCTCATTACCGTAAAAAAAATTTAAAAACAGCAGACTTCAATTTAATTAAAGCTATCGTCGAATGTATTCAAAATATTTTAAAAGGTAATGTTAAATTAAGTAGCAGTCGTAGAGAGAGACTAAAACGGTATAAAAACACAATGAGAAAAATTTTAAAGACAGGAAAGAAGTGGACGCAGAAGAAGAAGGTAATTGTACAGAGTGGTGGTAATTTTTTACCTCTGTTATTAGCACCTGTAATATCACTCTTGGCTGATAGAATTGTAAACAATCGTCAATAATATGTTAAAGCACTCTAGAAAAATGATGCTCGTAGATTTTAATAATGAGAGCAGGCAACCATCTACAAATATTATAACTATTCAAAGTAAGGATGACAGCAGTTACGTTAAACCTTCTACACTATACAATCTAGATATTGATATGGAAAATATATTAAATCGTGATGATATTCCTGATAATGAGAAATGGATGGTTTATAATCAAGCTTTACAGAGATATTTACATTTTGCAAGCCAGACCCGTAATGTAAAAGTAAAACCAGATAGTTCAAGGCCTCAAGAGTCTAAAAAAGAGACCCAACAACAAATACAGTATAATAAAATAAAAATACCTTTTGTGAGCAATGAAATGGCTGAGAATGTAGCTATAACACCTGCAAAATCTATTAATGATATAAATAATACCAGTATTTATGGCACACCTAGTATGAGTAGTACTATTAAACAGGCAACAACAACTCCTGCATCTGTCAAGAAAACTAAAGACCGCAAACAAATTCAATTAAGAACATCACCCCCCTTAACACGATCAAGAGCCAAAAAGAAAGGTTTGCTGAGTAAGTGGGAGGCCGTTACGTTAATATGAATACGTCATTAGAGAGTAGTGAGTTAGCAAAAATATATTACGATACGCAACATCCTGCATCGTATTCTTCTGTAGACAGACTTTGGCATGCAGTAAATGGTACTATTAAAAAAAGCGATATTGAGAAGTGGATGGAAGGTCAGGAGACTTATACATTACACAAAAATAAGAGACATAAATTTCAGCGCAACTCTTATAATGTAACAAATATAAATGATTTATGGCAAGTGGATTTAATTAATATTCAAAATTTATCAAAATATAATAAAGGATACAAGTATATTGTAGCTGTTATTGATTGTTTTAGCAAATTTGCATGGTGTCTACCTATTAAGAAAAAAACAGGGGCAGAAGTAGTTAGTGTTTTTGAAAATATCTTTAAAAGTTTAGGTACAACACCACTGTATATTCAATCTGATAAAGGTACCGAGTTTCGGAATAAAAGCTTCCAAAAATTTTTAAAAGCTAATTCAGTGAAGTTTTATATAGCTAATGATCCTGATACAAAGGCCTCAATAGTTGAAAGATTTATTAGGACAATAAAATCGCTTATGTATAAATACTTTACACATACAAAAACCTTTAAATATTATGACATATTAGACAATTTACTACACGTATATAATAACAGAATACATCGATCTATTGGTATGCCGCCATCTCATGTAAATGAAAGTAATATTTTAAAAGTATGGCAAAGATTAAACAATAAGAAATTTCTTCAAGGTAAATCAAAATATAATATTGGTGATTATGTAAGAATATCTAAAATGAAAACAGTTTTCGATAAGGGGTATAAACCCAAATGGTCTGAAGAATTGTTTAAGATTAAAAGTGTAGTATTAAGAAATCCTGTAGTATATAAGTTACAAGATTTATCTGAAGAGGATATAACAGGTGTATTTTATGAACCTGAAATTCAAAAAGTTACTATTGGTAATGATTCAGAAAAGATAATTGATAAAATATTAAGAATAAAGCGAAAAGCTAACAGTTGCTCATACTACGTGAAGTGGTTAGGTTACCCCTCTAAATTTAACTCGTGGGTAGATTCGTCGCTAATCTTGTAAGATAATGAAGAATTTTTATCTAACTTTATTAAGTAATAGTTCTTTAAATTATTATCCAGACAATAAAACACAATCGTTTACTGTACAGTTGCCTAGAAAAATTTCACTGGATGATAACTGGTGTGTTGCTTTAGCTGAGGTTCATTATTTATATAATTTTTTTAATGTGACCGACGGTAATAATAAAATATATATCGAAACCAATGTTGATGCAAATAACTGTAATAGTTCTAACAATGAGTGCATAAAAATCCCAGGTGTAATAAGCGTCAAAATGAAAAAAAAAAAGACAGAGATTGAACTTGTTGAGGATGAAATAAACGTCAAAATAAAAAAAATTAAAAAGACAGAGTCTGAACTTCTTGATGGTTTAAATAAAACATATGTATCGCATACTACTTATATTGAACCTGGTGTATATGCGAGTGTAGAAAATATTGTTAAAGCTATAAATGAACGTACTATTTTACTAACAGGTCAACAGTATTTATCCGCACCTAACGGTTCTAAACGTATAAATGTTTTAAAAAATGAAGCACAGAGTAAAAATACTATCTTTAAACTTGAAAACCGGTTAGCAACCCAGCTAGGGTTTCCGCCTAATGAGAATATTATGAATTTTAAAATATCACCTTTTGGTATAAGCACTTTATTAGGCGTACCCGAACAATTCTTTATATACTGTGATATTATTGAGCCCCAAATTATAGCTCACGAAGCAGCTAGAGTATTAAAAATTATAACTACATCCAGTAAACATGCTGACTACGGTAAACCATGCCATACGGAGTTTCTCAATCCTCATTACGTACCACTTTTAAAAAAAGAGTTTGAAACAATTTCAGTTGATATAAGATCATGCACAGGTGAGTTTATGCCATTCGGTCACGGTGTTCTGATGCTGAAGTTACATTTTAAACAAACACAATGAGTAAAGAATTAAGTGATGTAGATGCGTATACCCAATATTATTTAACACAGGTAGGCACGGGTTTTGGTAGTATATATGCGGGCCCATCGTACCAAAAAGGCTATGGCATTGGCTCATTCCTTGGAGGTTTATTTAGAACCGTATTACCTGTATTGAAGAAAAGTTCAGCTGCTGTTGGTCAAGAGTTATTAAACTCAGGAGTTGGATTTATCAAAGACTTAGCTCATAATGATTCTATTGACACATCATTTAAGAAACAAGGTAAATCCATGATTCAGAATCTTAGCCGAAAATCGGCTGATCATATGTTCGGCAGTGGTTATAAGGATGGAACTTTACGAAAACGTACTCATTCAGTAACATCAATTAGAGGCGCAAAGAGGCCTAAAAGAACTACTAAGAAAAATATTAAAAAACCAGCTAAATCAAAAAAGAAGGGTAAAAGTATCGGTCGTAAAAAGAAAATTTTAGATATATTTTCATAATGGCTTTTATTAATACTCATAAAACAATGACAACAAAAACAGAGTTAGATATTTTTGCAACGCCACCGACACAAAACAGTGTTGAAAGTGGATCTATGCATTGTTATAGACCCATATCAGCTTTAACAGATGAATCACCAATAGAGTTTCTAGTGCCAGGGCACGGCGATGAATACATAGACTTAGCTCATACAACTCTTCATATTATTGCTAAAATTGTAGTTAACCCGATCATTACAGCCACAGGAAGCGCTCCCCCTGAACCAAATATTGGGCCTGTTAATAATTGGATGCATTCAATGTTTTCTCAAGTAGATGTATATTTAAATCAGAAATGCATTACACCTCCATCGAACATCTATAATTATCGATCCTATATTGAAAATGCTCTGAATTATGGTATTGATGCTAAACAGACACATCTTGCAACAGTTATGTGGCACAAAGATACCGGTGGTAAAATGAGTGACGTCGGAAATGCTAATGTTGGTTTTAAAAAGCGCAGAGATTTAACGAAAAATGGTAAAGCCTTTGAAATGTATGGCAATCTCCATTGTGATATTTTCAATCAAGATAAATTTTTATTAAATGGCGTAGAAATGACTTTAAAATTAGTTAAGGCTAAAAACGAATTTCATTTAATGGGGGACCATACAGGACATATTCAAATAGTTGATGCAAACTTATACATACGTAAAGTTATCCCATCAATACTTTTAGCCCATGCTCGAGCTCTTAGCATTTCAACAGCAAAATATCCTATAACACGTGTAGAATTGAAAGCTGTGACCATTGCGAAGGATATTCAAAGTAAAACCATTGATAACCTATACTTGGGTCAAATGCCTAAGCGGTGTGTTATAGGTTTCGTGAAAAGCAGGGCCTTTAACGGTAATATAGCTTTAAACCCTTATGACTTTGAGCATTTTAACCATAATTATTTAACCCTATATATGGATTCTGTGCAAGTGCCATCTAAGCCCTTAACACCAGATTATATAAATAAACTTTACACGCGATCCTATCATAGTTTGTTTAGTGGCACAGGTATGCACTTCGCAGACATAGGTAATGCAATATCTATGGATGATTATGCTAGTGGTTACTGTTTAGCGGCATTCGATTTAACAGCTGATTTATCGTGTCATGAGAGACATTGGAACATTATAAAAAGTGGTAGTCTACGAGCAGAAGTACGATTCGAACAGCCTTTAACTGAAACTATTACGGCCATCATATTCTCAGAATTTGATAATATCATTGAGATCGATAAAAATCGTAACATTATTACAGACTACAGCAGTTAAATATGTCTATGAATACAAACGATATTCGTAAAATTGTTCAACGGTTTCAAAAAAATAATATATTTAAAGGTGTTTATGCATGTGATGCTCTACCAGGTAAAGTTATACTACCTGCAGGCTATATTATAAATTTATCGCCTAAGACTTCAAAAGGTTCACATTGGGTAGCTCTGTACATAGATAATGACGGTATTGCTACGTACTTTGATAGCTACGGTTTTCCATCTAAGAATACATTTATAAACCATTTTATAAGAATGCACAGCAAACGACTAGTTTGTAATAAGACTCAAATACAGCATTTATCATCAGTGAATTGCGGAAAATTTGTATGTGTTTTTATGATCTCAAAAATAATGAATGAAAATCTAAAAGACATCATCGCTAGATTCTCACAAAACTTATTTATTAATGACATCATAGTTGAAAATATTTTTACCTATTTAAGTAAATTTTAAATTTAATTTATTGTAACAGTATAAATAAGATTAATATAATGTAAAATACTTTAAATTCATAATAAAAACACATTTTTGTACTTCATAATATAACTATTTTTTATTTCATATTTTAAATTTATTTATTTTCAGCTTTTTTAATACAATTAATACAATTAATAAGTACTTATAAACTACAAATATCACAGTTTTATTATATAATTGATTATATGATAGTAATAGTTCATATGTTAAAATCAGTTACATTTATTGTTGTAGTACCGTACGGTACAGTGAAAATACCATTATTGCCTATTCTACGACGCTTGGTACTATTAATTTTATAATTATATGGTTTAATCATTGAATAGATTCTACTATCTTTTGTTCTTAAAATGGCATTATTTTTAACCTCTACAGGATCTGTATTATTTAAAATCATATTTTTTATTACGTTAAAATTAATTTTCTTAGAATTCATATAGTTTAACCTAATACCCTTAACCTTACAAACAGTTGTAAAACAGCCGTCAGCTTTACACACAATATACGCATAATTTTTAGGTCCACCACTTACAAATGCTGTTATGTAGCTACCTGTACCGTGTTCGTCAACTATTTCGTCTGTTAAGTCCCCTAAATAATCACCTGTTTTTGGTGAAATCTCATTCGGTTTTTCAGTGAAAAATATTGAGTCGGTATCAAAGTAAATAACACGAGTTCCTAACATTTTCAAATATTTATAAAGTTCTAAACGAGCATGAGCAGTCGTATAGGCGGCTATAGGAACATTAACAGAGCAGGCTGTACCGCACGCTTCTTCTTTCATTTTATAATTAAAAAAAACGGTGTCATTTGTAAGATCAATCATAGATATAGGATCAATATCTGGTCTCGTTAACATATCTACTAAATCACCATAGGTATTTATGATTTTTAGCTGGTTTTTATCCTGTTTTTGTGCAAATTTACCCCATAATGAATTTAACATCATTTTACTCAGGGATCTAAATCCAGGGTTTTTGGCAATATTATCTTTAGATAATAAAACACCTTCTTTTTCGTAAAAATCGTTAATGTATTTGGAGTAGTCATCATCGTTTTTGCACCAAACAGGATAACCCGATGCTTCTACTTTCATTTTTAAAAAAAAATCAATGTAGCCTGCAAAAATACCACCAGTTTTTGTAACAGGATCATATGTAACTGTTTGATATTCCCATATTTCGTGAATTTTTAAAATTCTATAACCTTCAGCTACAGCTACACGTAATTCATCTACTACGTAAGTGCCTAGGAAAGATCGTTCTTCATCTGTATGTGTACAGTTAGAATTACGAAGTTCTTCAGCACATTTTAAACATAATATAAACATTAGTTTATTATGCAGCTTCATAGGTAATACCGGGTGGTATAGAACTTTGGGTGGGAGAATAGTACATTTTACAAAACCCTCAACATTGTCAATGTTTTTTTCTACTAAATCGTTCCCTACTAATATTTTAGGATGACCTACAGGGTACTTGAAATATTTATTTATATACGGATATAAAGAGCAAACATCTAAATACCTAATAACTTGATGGTCTTCTACTTCGTGCAGTAATTTTACTGCATTGGTTCTACCACCAAAAAATGCATTGCGAGGGTTCAGTGGCTTGTCTTTAATATGTGTTAGAGTATTAAGATA
>JAABKK020057475.1:0-10697 GCA_011634745.2 Catotricha subobsoleta
TTACGGCTGCGTTACAGGATATAATATATGCTTAAAAAATGTTCATTTTTGCGTTACATAATTTATGGATGTCCCCTCACCCTAATATATATATTGACCTTTAAATTCAATTAAATTAAATTCATCATTGGACACTTCAACAATACATAAACAAAAACTAATATACCAGATATATTTATATATTTAGATACTGTTGCATTATTTCTTGTTTTCTTCTTTGTCTTTCTTAGTTTTTAAGTATATCAAATTTTAATCATATAAATGTTTTTCTTTAATTCATTTTTCCTTTAAAAATTTCAGTAAAGTACAAAACAATTGATTTTAACATTAAATTATCAGTTGCTGGAAAATCATTGATTAAATCTCACACATATATTATGTTATAAATATGTAACTAACAATAATTTAATAAAAAAAAACATCTATCTATCAATTACATATGTATGTTGTATGCATATGCATATTAATGTTTCTATGACAAATTTTGTACAGTAAAGTTTATGGAATAAAAATCATATATGTTTATTTAAATTTCAATGACATGTTATTTACAGGATGGCTTCAGATCGTTTAAATTGTATAAGTCGTTAAAAGTTAAAAAAAAATAGATTCCCATGAATAAAAATAACCCGGAACAAAACATGTTTATATTAAAGAAGAAAAAAAAAATTATTCGTATTTTGGTTGGTCGACCACCAAAATTCTACGACTATATTTGGAGAAAGAAAAAAAAATTACAAAGCGTCGTTAAAAAGTCGTACTTTCGAATGTTTCGACATCTGTAAACACTCTGTGTTACCAAAAGAAATTCAAGCACCTAATTATTTTTTTGCACAATCAACTTTCAAAACTGTAATGTAAAAATTGCACCATTCTTGCAAAATTGTATTGCAAAAGTACAATTATTTTCTGTAAACATTTCTTCAAAAGCTCTTGAAAAATGTTTGCAAATCAGTTTTGCCAATATATATTGCATATAGCAGTTATATTTCAATAGTTGCATTGAAACTATTATAAACTGTAACAGATCTTTTTAATTAAAAAGTACTTAAAACTTTGAGCATGCTACAAACATTTTCAATCTTGAACCACTTACAAATTAGCGGATTACTCGAACACAACTCATAGTTTTTTTTTTGCCACTTCATATTGGTATGTGTAGTTAAGAATAATTTTTTTTTATGTAATACCTATGACATTTTTTGAATGATAAAATGAAGCTTGTGCCAATTTATTGGCAGCTTGTTTAAATTTATAAGCAATATAACGGCAAGATAAATAATTTTTGGTATGAAACCAATAAACATTTTAAATGAATAAAAATTATTCGAACAAAAAACTTTATCTTATATATTTATCTTATTAATATTGGTTATGGTGGTTAGAATTTAAATTTTGTTCGTAATATTTTTATTTTATAAAACTTATAAAAACACGAGCTGCCAATTCATTGGCACAAGCTTCATTTTATCATTCTAATATAATAATAGAATTTTGTGCAATTACTTAAATTTTTGCTACGGTTTAACATAATTTCAATAATGGAATTTTTGAATTTTCCCTGCACATCTCATCACATCCTTTCACATCCCATCACATCTCTTCACATCCCATCACAGTCCATCCCATCCCTTCATATTCTTCCACATCCCATCACATCCCATCACATCCCTTCACATCCCTTCACATCCAAACACGTGATATCACATCCCTCCACAATTTCATTACAACAAATTTACAAAAATTAACTGTTTCTCAAAGATCATAGTAGCCTTTGACTTGAAACTATTTTTTTGTTATTTATTTATTGATTTTTTGTTACTATGGAAGCAGAAATTCTTTGACGGCCAAAAACTCTCAGACGCGATGTTGACCCAGATATCAGACCTATGCCATATGCCCATATTGTTAGTATGGGATATCCTCACAACATATAAAAGTTTAATCAAAATCGTAGGACGCGTTTTCGAGATAATCAAGAAAGAAAGAAAGTTAAAACATCATTTAAAAGAATGAAGGAGCCATCAGACATCTTAAAAAATTATTCCATTCTCGGCAACCGGAAACATACCTTCCGGACATTAAAAAAAAAAAATCACGGTTACAATGCTTTATTTAATCGATAAATCGATAAAATGAAGCAAAATCACGTTTACAAAGCTTTTATTTAATCGATAAATCGAAAAAATGAAGCAAAATAAAAACAAAAGAAATTGAAACTAAAGATTGCTATTCATACGCAATAATAATTCGTTCACATTTATTAGCTATTTACTTTGTTTTTTTTTTTTAACATTTCTAATATGAAATATGATTTTATTATTAAAAATGATTTCAAAAACATAAAATAAAGCTGATTTAAATTTTAGTATCATCAATGATACAGTTTTTTGTACTACAACTCCATCATTTATTATTAAGCCATATTAATTCAATAAATACAATTAATATAATTAGTCTACGTCCTCAAAATTCTGTTATTAAATTTAAACCTAGAAAAAATTTATGAATAATCGTCGTTAAAATATATTTAATAATAAATAAAAAAGAACAAGTACTGGAATGTCGTTTATTTGAAGATACCCAAAATTTTCAAAATATTTAATAGCGTGATTTAATAGCGTATGTAAGATGTATGATTAGTTAATACATATATAAGAAAAAAATAATATAATATTTAAGTAATAAGTTAAATGATAGAAATTCAAACTCCATAAGACGATTAAATAAACTGCATTTAAGCAGTAAGAAAAAGAAACAACAAATTTTTGGTTATAAGATTATTCAATAAAATAAAACTTATTTATCCGATCTAACTTTCGTTATAGGATATAGCCATCAATAATTTGCGATCATTAAAATCAAGACGCGCCTTTGCCTCTCGTTTTATTTTCTCATCATTTGAAACAATATTTTCGCCAGATGGCAAATTTTTTTTTTCTCTTAAATGAAAGTCTGTCATTGTTGCTGTTATCTGATTTATTTTTATTTTTAGGTTTGTTGGCTGTTGCTGTTGTTGTTGTTGTTGTTGTTGTTGTTGTTGTTGTTGTTGCAATTGTGATTCCTTGTATTTGCGCACACCAAATTCTAACCCATAGTCCAATTGATTTTCGCGTCCAACATTTATTACAACTCGTCCTTCGTTAGACGAACTCAAAATTCGTTGTAATTTTTGTATTGTTTTATACAATAATTCCGGCGAAATTAGTTCGTAATCAAATAAGTTGCACATGTGCAATACAAAGTTTTTATATAAATTTCTTTTCAGAAGTTCTTTACCGTGCATATCTAAAAACATGTCACATGCTAACGGTATTTGAATATTGGCAACATATCTATTACGCATAATATGTAAGTTCCACATTTTCATAAGCTCTTTTTCTCCCTCATTCACATCGGTGAATTCATCAATCATTTGCATTTTCATGTGTCCGGCCGGATCATTTTCACCTTCGGAATCTATGTCCAATTCTTTTGGGTGAACTGGTAAACAAGTCATCATATGATAATATAAACGATTGTGCCCCGTTATATATGGACGTTGACTGTTTAACTCATTTTCGTCAATTTCTAAGAATTCTGTTAATGTTGGTTTTTGTCTTCGTGGATGACAAACTAAGATTCGTGTGACTATTGTACGTCGAACGAGACCAGCCCTTGCAAATGCGGAACCAGCCGGACCAACTAAATCATGCGGTGAACCAATATACGAACCATTAAATAATTCATTTATCGAAACATCAATACGTACGCCATTCGAGGCTCGAACATATGTGAAATTAAAACGTGCGTGGCATAATTTCAAATGTTTCAACAATGAATACAATTTGATACAGTTTAACGAACACCATGGACAATTAAAATTATCACAAGTTTCGGTTTGTTGACTGGAATTGTTATTATAAATAAAATGATAAGTAATTCGTGATGCTACAAATGCAACGTTGTGCGATTTATTATTATTATTATTTATATTATTGCGTGTAGCCGCAACTGTACCGTCAGCAATGCTACCATTTTCCGTAATACCATTATTATGATTTCGATGCGGGTGGTTCTCTTTGTTGGCATTGCAATGATCTTCTTTGCGAATAGTTATTGGTAATGGACGATCAACCATCGCCAAACATCTTTCTTTTGTCCAAGACAAACGAAATTTTAATGTTAATAGTTTTTTAAAATTATCGCTTTTATCTAATTCGATACAATTATCGGGTATTTCTTCCCACGTTGGATGCTTTTTTGGCAAAAAAGTTCTTGCAGCTGAATTCAATTTTTCATGAAATGCAACCTCATATTCACCATCAATTAATACACATCGATTGTGTTTATCAAACACTACTAATTCTGATTCAAAATATGTTGCTAGAAAAGAAAAGTATTATATGTAAACGGATAAAATGAAAAAAGGAAAATCGTAAAAAAATATCGAAAAATATGAAATCAAACCTTCAATATTATTTGTGTTCGGTATTATTGTCACATTTAATTGTAGAATGCAGGAACGACTTAATGATCCAGCTACAGCTGGTTTAAAACTTTCCATTGGCACACTAACGGCTGGAATTTTACCAATCATATCCATTGGATTTATTTTCACTTTAACAGAACCTAACTGCAAATATCGGAAAATAAACCAGTATAAAAATCATTTTAATTTGTACCATCATTAGAATTATTAATTTTACTTACTCGTTCTTGCATTGCTTTATCGCTATCTTTTCGTTTCATATGAGATATTTTCGAAATTACTATCTCTACTTCAACAAATTTTTCTTCTGGCAAAGGTTTATTATAAAATCCCAAGAACATTAAATTCATATAATTACCAGGTTCTCCATCTAATCGATTTTTGTTCGTGACTATTAATAGTAATGAATCAACGTTAAATTCATTTCGGTGTTTATGTTCTCGTGACATACGTTCTTTCATATATGTTAAATTGCGATGCAAAAATATCGGCTAAAAAAACAAAAACCATATTTTAGAATGATTCTTCAAAAATTAATAAATCAATAAATACTTACAGAAACTGTGTTGCATGTTCTCAGATACCGATATATTTGGGTCGGTTCTAAAAACAATGGAAAAGAAGACAAATTTAAACGTTTTTCAATTCGAAATCATTTACCTGTACATTATTTTTATGTAAAAATGGAAATCGTTGGATTATTGGACACTTCATATAATATAACTCTATATATGCAATTAAATCAATTAATAGTTTCTTGGTCGCGAATTTAAGCATTTTAATTAAGTTTTTTTTTATTAGATTTCAAAATAGATAAATAACTTTTATTTTTTCATTTGTAACACGTCTATCCCATGTAAGTTTCTGACCGCTTAACTTTACACCCTTAATCGAAGATATCTCAAAATATATAAGTCGGATCGTTTTAAATGTAAAAGTAGTATTGTCACTTTCGGATGAGACTAACACTTTTTCTGAAGAGAGTTTTAATTGATCTCCATTAGTTTGTGAGATATTTCTGTTTAAGCGTGTAATACAACAACAACAATAAAATTGCATGCAATTTTTTGTATTACTTGCTTAAACAGAAAAATCTCGCAAACTAGAAGAGATCAATTAAATTTTTCTGCAACAAAAATGTTAGGCTCGCTGAAAGTGACAATACTACTTTTACATTTAAACGATCCGACTTATAGTTTTTTAAGGCAACAAATAAATTGATCAGTAAATCAAATCAATTTTGTTCAGTAAAAATATTAAATGTTCAGTAAATCAAACCATTTTGTTCAATAAAATTTTCTGAAAATAGCTAAAAATCGTTAAAAACCACATTCTGAACGTTAAATAGTAGCCGTTTTTTAAATATCTTCGATTATGGCTGTAAAGTTAAGCGGCCAGAAACTTACGTGGGATAGGAGTGTTAGGAAAATAGAAAACTTAAAACATTTTGTACGTAGCGAAATACATCGATGTACGCAGCGAAATGGATTTCAATCTCGCCAATGAATATCAAAACGAGCATTTCATGGTGTTACTGCATTAAATGGATATTTATATGCAGTAGGTGAATTCAAAAGCAATACAGTTTTAACTGAAACTGTTGAACGATATGATCCGAAAGCAGATACTTGGACATTGGTATAATAGAAATCAATTTAAAAATATATTTTGCCAGAAAGAATTTTTCAATTTTAGATTGCTGCAATCAGTACTGCTCATTATAGTTTTGATGCAACTGTAAGTGGAGAATACCTCATTGTTGCTGGTGGAGGGGATAAAGACAACAAAATACTAATCTTGTTGAAAAATATGATCCGACAGCCGATAAATGGACGCAACCAGCTTCATTAAACTGTGGAAGAAGTCACGGTCGTTTCATTTCGATCAAATATGCGAAAGGCAACCAACTTCATAATTCTTAGTTAAACAAAAAACGAATACAAGAAATCTGTATTCTTATGCAAAAACATTTTTTTATAGAAAGATAAAAGCAAATGAATGTAAAATGAAATTAATTTTTAATAGAAAATCGATTTTCACAATTCATTGTTTCTTTAATTATTATCGATTAAAAAATTTAGAATTCAAATAGTATTATTATGAAGAAAATTCACAAGCAAAACTAAAATTCCGAAGGAGAGTTAGAAATTATTTTTTGTCTGGCGGAATTCAGATACATATTATAAATTACTGGAAAATATGAGAGTAATAAATCTGTTAAAATAAATTTATTTACTTATATTCTATAAAGAAATGATAAATATTATTAAAAGCAAGTAAATGACTCAGATAATGCTATCAAATAAAAACATACGATTTATTTAATTTCATAATATTTAAAATATCTAGAATAAAGTGATATTATGGCACTATTTGTTGGCACCGACTATATATCACCCAAAATGGGTGGCAAAGAGATCGAAAGTACTATATAAATCGATTTTGGGTATTAAATATGCCTGTTTTAAAAATGGCCTATTTACACCTAAATGTGACTTGGTGCTATATAAGCTATGGGATTGTACATTCCATAGGGGAAAAGTGGGCAGTGCCCCCCCAAGTAAGAAAAGAAGAAGAAAACTACATTTTTAATATAAAAATATTATATAGTATTATAAAAATGTAGTAGTCGTTCCAGATGGGAAAATTTCTTTCGCTGCAATGAGTGAAAATGTATCCTGGAACCCAAATTTAACTGAGAAATAATGTATAGTTTGGATTCTCCATACACAATTTCTCTAGATTTCAAAATTTTGTCCACATGAGCAATCATTTGAAGCAATTCGTTCAAGCCATTCCTTTTTTTTTAAATTATGTAATAAATTAATGTCATTGTAAACATATACAGTTAATTCTCCCTAAAGTGACCATCTCTCTAAAGTGACCACTTACTTTAAAAATGCTTAAAAATGTCTAAAAAGTATAGTGCAATTGAAAATTTTCATTTTCCGGCTTTTCCATTTTCCATAAACTCTATAAAGTGACCGGTCACAAACAAAAATGCGACGAAAATCACCAATTCATGTATTTTTTTACTCACTAATGTGACCATACCAAAAAAATGAAATTTATTTTATTTAAGTTGTCCCACTTTTTTTTTCTAATTTCGATGTTGTTTCGAAGCATGAACTCTGCTATAAATTATGTATAGGGTTTAATTTCTGAAAATGTCCTTAAACAAAGTAAACTCACTCAATTTTTCAAATAATTTTATGTAAATGTTCAAAATATTAACCCAACACTTTTATGTACCTATATGTAATTATTCCAAATACATATATGTGTCTAAAACAAAAAAATATAATATTTTTTTGAAATTTTCTCCCAATGGTCCACCCTTGGGAAAGAACTCTCTAAAGTGACCGGTCTCAATATATCCTTGCGACGAAGGGTGGTCACTTTAGCAAGAATTAACTGTATTTCCCAACTCAAACATTTTTTACGAACAGAATATACCAACAAGCTCTCACGCTTTGGCGATCAATAGTGTAGTTTTAAACTCCATATATTTATATATACATATCGAAGTCAAATTGTATTAAGCAATGCAAAATACTTACCAATTAAAATATCTATTGCTCTAGTGAAATATAAGATTTTGGAGAAAATGTGTAATGTGTATGCAATTTGTGTGTGTTTTTTTAAATTTTCTAAATAGAAATACAGATATTTCTGGAGAATCACCTCCCCTACGCGGTTGTTAAGCAAACCATTTGTCCCCCCAAGCAAAACGGTGTTGTTACAGGGCTAATTCATATACTTTTTGTTTGCTTCTGACAAAGAGAATACACTATGTTTTTGAGATTTGAGTGTAAATAGTGCTTATATACTATATACCACCCATGAGTGCAAATAGTATAAACAGACTTTATATCACCAAACTACTTATGGGTGTATAATATACACTGTATATAGGTCATTTATGTTATAAATCACCATTTTGGGTGGTATGTAGTCATTTTCTTATTTGTTTTCCGACGCTGTTCAGTATATTAGAAAAGTTCACACATAATAATTCTATGGAAGTCTCAAAAATGAGTGAATTTTATGAATTCAAAGCCGAACAATTGGTTCGATTATTGGAAAGTGATGATCTAAATGTATTCTCCGAGGAATATGTTTAGCACGCTGCAATGGCATAGATAATTCAAAATGAAATGGAATGGAAAAAAATAATTCCTGATTTATTGCCACTTATTCGGTTGACACAAATTAAACAAAACGTTAGTATGTTCTTAATATGTTTGCATCATTATTATTTTTGAATAATTCTATTTATATTGAAGATAAATAATAATGATACCGGACAGAAAGGAATACTATCAGTAATTAGAATAAACGCTAACTCTGATATAATGTCAATCACTATAGGAGGAGCAAAATTTTACAACTTTTTTTTTTTTATGGTAAAACATATTTTTATATTAATTATCTTTTTATAAAAAAATTAAATAGAAAAAAAATTTACTTATACCAAAAACAAAAAAATTTTGATCTGCGCCACTGAAGTGTTCTGGGATTATTTCAATCTTATTTAATAAAATTTACACACATTTCTTATTGATCATTTTTTTCTTTTCTTTTCTTAATAACAACTTCTCTTTTGTTACACTTAAACTTATCAATTCGTAACAACAAAAACAAAAACAGGCTTAAACTTTTTATTAAAAAAACTCAGCTCTACATTAAAATTAGACTTCGCGTTTAAAAATTTAACACTACTTATTTTTTTATTTTTTTATTATTAAAAAATAGTCTTTAGTTTAAATGCACATTCCATTCACAGGTTTCTTGCCTGCACAGGTAATAAATACTGCGTATAGATAGGCTGAGGTGGCGCTGAGCTGTATGCAAAAAAAAAATCAACATAAAGCGCCGAAAAAGTAGTTTTGACAGTATAATTGTCCGAGAAACTATTTATTGCTGTTAAAAATACTTTTTCGGACGCCTTATGTTGATACCCAAGTTTTTTCCATACTAGCGCCACCACAACTTATCTATACGCAGTATTTATTATCTATTATAAATTAACAGAGAAAACTTTAAAATACCCTTTTTTTTTCTTTTTCGGCGCACCCTATTATTAAAAGTTTTAGTTTAATACAAATGAATTATGTCAAGAACTGTTAAAGTATCAATCAAAGATTCATTTTTTATTTTTAATTCCCTTATACGCTTTTTTTAGCAGTAAAATGTTAAGCGAAGTCTTGGTCTATAATTTAATTCTATGTGATTACTTATCTGAAATCATTCGCACTAGTTATCAGACTTAATAACTATTAAATATTACAATGAAAGGTCATTAGTAAAAACTTTTAAAGTTTAGTTAAGCGTTGTGCTGTTGGTGAGAAACATTGTTTTAATTTTAAAATGACTAAATTCGTATGGCTGATATTAGCTTTGTGTGTTACGCAAGTAAGTTATTAAGTATGTGAAATAATTGTAAAACATGAAAATAATCTTTTTCAATTTCGCTTTTGTTTACAAGTTTTGTTGTGCTGAAGAAATGCGCATTGGCATAAAACAAATAACAGGTACCACATTTTACATAGAGGTCGATTCAACTGATACAGTGGAAACTGTGAAATATAGAATAGAAGATAGTACGCTCATATCAACAGATCAGCAAAGACTGTTTTTTGGAGGTGTACAATTGAGAGATGAACAGATATTGTCTGATTTAAAAGTTCAAGATGGTTTAACTTTACATTTATTACGTAATGATTAATTTGAGTTACTTACTGGAAAATAAAGAATTATCTTAGAAAAATATAGATTGTTTATACAATTTTAGAAAATAAATGAAAATATTTTTTTTTCAATGTTATTTATTCAGCAAAATTTATCATAAAGAAAAATAATCAAAATTTCATTTTGCGTAGTCTAAAAATAAAATGTATTTATCTTATGTGTTCATAACATGCCTACGTTATATCACCGTAATATTACTTTGATAATCACTTAAAAATTGCTCTATTTCCGTAGGGCATTAGGGTCAAAAAATACTGGGTTATCACCAAATAATCAAGACGTATTCTCATATGAAATTAGTAATAAAATGTTAAAAAATATATTTTAATTATTTAAAGTTTTCGTTTAAAACAAATGAATTATGTCAAAAACCGTTAAAATATCAATCAAAGATTCAATTTTATTTTTAATTCCCTTATACGCTTTTTTTAGCAGTAAAATGTTAAGCGAAGTCTTGGTCTATAATTTAATTCTA
>JAABKK020057477.1:0-10692 GCA_011634745.2 Catotricha subobsoleta
ATAATAGCGACAAAAATTAAAAAGGGGTTCGGTTCTAGAGGTTCGGTTTTCGTAAAATATTTTAAGGGTTCGGTTCTTAAGTCAAAAAAGCAGCGGTTCTTGAGGTTCGGTTCGGTTCGGTCCGCTTCCCTGCTCTATATGCGATATATACTCAAATAATTTTGACTCGAATGATTTGTATGAAGATGATTTTCTTCTGACGTATTTATTTATTTCAACGTACTTGTAGAAAAATTACTTACAAGTTACAACATATATTATATTAGATATAGTTATTTTTAATGACTACATTTTGCAAGATAATGTTTATTTCTTCTGTCTTGTCGTTTTAGCTCTTGAATGGAAAAAAAAAACTAACGTCTAATCTCCTTAAAAAAATATATATATAATAATATAAAATTACGCAAATATAGACACAACATAAGCATCAAACTCAACATTATTCGCACAACAAAAATTTTCTTAATGGCATCTCTCTAAAACTTCTAATGTATTAGTAAACATAAAATCCAATTCATCCCATCAATCAATTTGATGAGCAGATTGAGAGCGTATATCAATCGAATAATCGTTTTATATTCTGTTTCGTATATATCATGTCAATGCGAGAGATGCGTTAATGAAAATGTTGAAAAAATATTATTGATTGAATCCGATTTTGACCTTGTTTCAAGTAATTTATTGTTTTTTTTTTTTTATTTAATTGTGTTTTGCAAATTAATGGAAGGCTAGAAATGATTATTGGTTTTTATGTACAAAAATTCTTTAAAAACAAAAAAACAAAACAAAATATTTTTCCTTTCTGCCGATTTATTAGGATCCGTTCATCCAATGGTCACAGTTACACCAAGCCCCTTGGCTGCCGGACCAATACTTTCGCCACCGCCAAGACGTTCAGCTGAATCTAGTCCATCACATTCACATAGTCATAGTCATTCACAAATGTCAAGGAATTCATCCAGAAAAAGCAATAATTCAGTCAATTGTAAACTAGATGGTAAATATGATTAAGAAAATTAATAATATCTGATGTGATTTTCTTTTTTTTTATTTATAAACCATAATTGTTTATGGTGTTTTTTGGTTACTCTGAAAAACTGTGTGCCCAGCGATTTTCAGAAAAATAATTTTAGTGGGAAAACTGTGTGCATCTAAATAGTCGTTTCTGCAAATTTGAATATATCTAAACATCGAAACTCATGACACTGAACATACAAAAACAATTCTCTTAGTGGCATGTACAAATTCAGTTCAAAATCAACATCTTTTAAAGATCATTTTCAAATCATCTATTTATTCTCAAAGCTATTCAAGATTTATTCATTTTGCTTTTCGTCTTCCTAATAAATACTTTATTTCAGTTTCAGTATTACTGAATTTTTGAACTTTTTCTATCTTATTTCTTTTTTTTTTTTATTTTTCTTGCATGGACGTCGCATTGTACGACTGTACGTGTCAAAGTTTTCTACTTTTTTTTTTTTATATAAGGATCGCATAAGTATGAATGTTTATGACAATAAAAACAAATTATATAAATAAAAAAAAAAAAAAACGAGAGTAGAAAAAATTATTACATTTTAGGTACGACGGGTTCTACTTCTAAGACTTACGTTGATTTCCAAGACATGCTATAGTTAGAGAATTTTTACATGTTCTCAAAAATAAATTGTTTGATATATTATTTTAGATAATATATCGATAATTCTGTAGCTATGCGGTTGGAATTGTAAGACTCAAGGCGATGTTTTCATCATTTATATAAGGTTTAATGTAGAAAATAGAGGGAACAAAAAAAAAAAAATAAACTTTGTGAATTAAAGTTTATTTGTTTTTGGAAAGTTTTATTATTATTATTTTTTTTTTTTTTTATTGTTTTCCATCTCTTACCAGCACTCTTGCTTTAACAAACTACATAATAAGAAGAATTAAACCATAAATAATACGTAATGATAAAATGATATCGACTAGCGTCAATAAAAGTGATTTCAAAATCAACCGTGGTGATACTTTTAATGTTAAAATATTCTCAGCAACACTTATATAAAAATATTTAACGACAAAAACCAAATATCGCAACCAATATACCTACAGTTATTTACAATGAAAATTTCGTTTATATTACAGATAGTAAACTGATACCACGAAAATTCTCATATCTTGATCCATTAACACTAAAAGTTCCTCTAAAGGATGTTGTTTGTTATCTATCACTATTAGAAGCAGGAAGACCGGAAGATAAGCTTGAATGTAAGTACATATTTACACTTAAGTGTATATTTTATAAAACATTTTTTTGTTTTTTTTTTGGTTTTTTTCTTAAATTTCTTTTTCTACATTCTCTTTTGTTGTCATTTAAATTATATGCTGTTAACACATTCACTGACTTGGCACCAATTCAGTTTAATAGTAAAAAGTGGCTTTATGTTTTGAATACAAAAAGAATAATAAGTATTTATATATTTATATACGGAACAATTTCTGTAAGAAATTTTTAATAAAATTTAGTAGATTCAACGAAAAACTTACCAGGAAAATGTATCATTTTTAACATTACGATAATAATTAGTAACTACTTATATAGTAAATAATCTGAGACTGTTATCACTTGCTCTTCACTACACTAAATCGATTAGATGATTAAAATATTAACCATAAATTGTTTAAATTAAACTAGATGCTCCAATTTACTATTAAATAAATAATTTAAATTTCCAATTATTCCGTATTTGGCTAACCGATCAAAAACTGGATAGTGACAGGAACACCCTTTTTTGACAGCTGTCGATTTTCTGTCATTTTTTTTACATTTAACCCCCCCCCCCAAAGCATTTCCCACTTCTCCGGGGACGGTTCCCTTTGTTGCACCACGAACTCCATGTCGTTCTTGTATCACCCCATTTTCATTACTATAGTTAGTAATTTTTCTCGATCAATCAACGATACAATAATTATAAGAAATTAGAAAGAGATGGAAACTAAATAGTGGCGTGTAACGAAAATGGGATGTGTGACCCCCTATAGTTATTAACCGAAGAGGCCTTATTTTAGTAATGAAAACGATATAGTCAGTTAATAACTACATAGTAAAATCTATATACCACCGTACAATGTACCATAGTTGGTAAGTTTACTAGCACGTAAATGTCAAAACATGAGGAAAAATGAAATGTACTGAGATCAGTCAGTAATGAAAACGGTAGTTAGTAAATGTAAATATATAGTAATAATTTTTACTAATTTTGGTCAGTAACTAACTATAGTAATGAAAACGGGGGGTGATTGTTACTAACTAACGTAATGTAAAAAGGGTGTAAGAAATAAAAAGTTTTATAGCAATAGTAAAGTAATAACAATGTAGAAATGGTACAATCTATTTGCATGCTATTTACTGCACAATAAATATATGACAGCATTGATTGGAAACTTTATTGTCTATTTTATCCATTATAAATATTGTTCTTTTAAATTTATTGAAAAGCGTTTTAAGCAGTGCACTATTTTATACTATTGTATTGAAAAAGATATAATGAAAATAAGAAAATACGATACTAAAATAGAGTAGCAAAGAAATTTTACTAAAAATAAGGTGAATTATTTTAATCAATATATATTTTTACCTTTTATCTGTTCAAACAAACAACGAATAACAAATTGTATTGAAATAAATGTTTAACGTTTAAAATAGATGAAATTGCGAATATTCCAATTAATCTTAGGGAAAACATCTTACCATATTTGAAAATAAATTTTAATAATTAGATAAATATAAAATATAGAAAAGTTACGCTTGTTGACATACCCTATCCGTCCGGAAATTATTATGCGGTGCAGAAGGAAATAAACTTATGAAAGTTGGATTAATATATAAACGTGACCAAGAATTATATAAGTAGAAATTATTTATTACCTCGCGCTCGTTTGAAAGATTTTATAATTAAAAACGTTTAATTCTTAGTTTACAGTTGTTTTCGGCGATGTAACTTCAGTTGTTTTATGCGTTGTATCAAATAACAATACCTGATTGGTTCATAACTTCAAGAAATAACTTTTAAAAAAAATTGAATTCTTGAAAAACAACCAATTGTACAACGTCGAAAACAGCGACTATAAACTGAAACTAACTGTTCGATTAAAGGTATGTGCAAGCAATTTCTTCGTTTGTTTAAAATTGCATTTTCAGGAATTTTGGTAAACGTGCTCGAAAAATAATGTTTGTTAAATTGAGAAAACGTTCATTTTATGTGGCAATTTGTTTTGTTAGCGCACTTACACTTACGTGTAAAATACCAGCTTTAAGCAAAAGGAATAAAGTTTTAACCGATTCGACACTTGAGTGTCTATCGAAAGTATTTTACTGTCGTTAAATAGTTTAGCTGTTATTAAATAATGTCACACTATGTCACCTGGATCTTTTATTATGTTGTAAATAAAAGTTTAATGGAAAAATAATATTACAGAAACGGTTTCGATAACGGCTTAAACATTATTTTAGTTATAATTACTTATTATTCAGGTTATTTTTGAAAGTGAGTCGTATCCTATATTGGATATCGAATAAATGATTAAATAAAAACTTACATCGGCTATGAACGAGTCTACATTTAACTTATATATGCTTCACTTTGCAATTATATACGCAATTGGAATATACGAATTATATATTTACAGTCATGTTTCGACTATATGACACTGATGGTAATGGTGTATTAGACACGACTGAATTGGATGCAATTGTGAATCAAATGATGTCAGTTGCTGAATATTTGGGATGGGATGTCACAGAGCTAAGACCGGTATATATATATAAAATTAGAAATATCAATTGTATAATTAATAATACCAACTTTATTTATGCAGATTCTTCAAGAAATGATGACAGAAATCGATTATGATGCTGACGGCACAGTATCATTGGATGAATGGCAAAAAGGTGGCATGACAACGATTCCATTACTAGTTCTTTTAGGTGTTGATAATACATTAAAAGAAGATGGAATTCATGTGTGGCGCCTAAAACATTTTAATAAGCCCGCCTATTGTAATTTATGTTTAAATATGTTAGTTGGATTAGGAAAAAAGGGTTTATGTTGTGTCTGTAAGCATATATTTATTAATATTAAAAACATATTATTTTTTCAACCAACATAAAAGAAAAGATTAATAAAATGTGAAAAAAAAAATTGATTTAAAAATCCAATTAGTATGTAAATATACTGTACATGAAAGATGTGTTCAACGTGCACCTGCATCATGCATTGCCACATATGTTAAATCGAAAAGAGCTAAGGGTGGCAATGCCCAACTTCTACATCATTGGGTCGAGGGAAATTGCTATGGACGTTGTTCAAAATGCAGAAAACGTATTAAGTCTTATCATGGTATAACGGGGCTAACTTGTCGATGGTGTCACATTGTGGTAATAATTTACTCGTAAAATGTTATGTTTTTTTTTTCTTTCTTCATTTACTTTCCGATAACACGTTTTATTTATTGGACAAATTGACAGTTACATAATCGATGCGCGGCAGCTGTAAAAGCGGAATGTTCATTAGGGCAATTTGCTAATTTAATTCTTCCACCCACGTCCATATGCCCTGCAGTATTAGACAGACAGCGTTCAGTTACAGTAACATCGATGAAAAATAAGGTAATAGAAAAAAACGTTCTATATATTTTTATATTTGTGGATATATACTATATATATATGTGCTGCTACCATATTAGTTTAGCATATTAAATTACGATAATTTATTTATTTATTTTTGATCCTCTTTTTAACTTGCAAACAACATTTGTTTTTTAGTCGGGCAATCAACCATCAATACATTTTCAAATAACTCCACCGCCTAGTACGTGCCCACTTTTAGTATTTATCAATCCAAAAAGTGGTGGACGCCAAGGCGATCGAATACTTAGAAAGTTCCAATATATGCTTAATCCTCGGCAGGTGTACGATTTGTCTAAGGGCGGACCACTCGAGGGTAAAGCAAAATTATTTATTTATTTATTATTATTTATTTCATTTTATTTTATCATTTCTTTTACAACACACATTTTTATTTTGTATTTTCCTTGAAGTTACTTTTACTGACATATATTGAAAAAAGTATTCATGTAACTTATTTATTTATATATTTTTTACTTTTTTTCTTCTTTTTTTTTTTATATGTATAATGTATATAATATATATTTTAGGTTTAACAATGTTCAAAGATGTAACAAATTTTAAAGTGATTTGTTGTGGGGGAGATGGCACAGTGGGATGGGTACTAGAAGCTATGGGTAATAAATCTTAATATACTTATTTTAACATTTGTTATACTTACATATACTTTGTTGTGTATATTATTCAATATATTGAAATACATGCCTACACTTAATTCTATCATAAACATTGTAAACAATATTTTCCACTCATATTCTCTTTAAAAGATTCTGTTAATATGGTATCTCAACCGGCTGTTGGTGTAATTCCATTAGGAACAGGAAATGATTTGGCACGTTGTCTGCGATGGGGTGGTGGATATGAAGGTGAAAGTATACCAAAAATTATGGATAAAATATTTACTGCATCAACAGTAATGTTAGATCGCTGGAGCATTGAAGTAACAAATAATGCTCCAGCGGAACAGTTTCCAAAACCTAAGGTACTAAAGGTCAATTAAATCACCGTCCAATAATTGAATTAACCAAGCTTAAATGTGTTTATTTTTTCTTTTCTATTTTTTCTAAAAATTTAAATTAAATCAAACCAAACAAATAAAACAATACAAACAAAACAAAACCCAAAAAAAACACGAAAACAAACAAACAAACAAACAAACACAAAAAAAACAAAACAAATAAACAAATAAACAAAAATACAGGTCACACTATCGGAAAATGTACATAAATTCGTTGAACTTTCACAACGTATAGTTGTTGAAAAATCTGTGATACAAAAATATGAAGAAGAAACAACTAGAAATAATACAATAAAATCTACAACGGAAATATCTGTGGAAAATTATAATCGTACCATGTCATCGTCATCGTCATCAACAGCACCGGCAACATCTACTGAAGATAAATTAAATGAAGTGAAATGTAATAGACAATTGACGGGAACCGGAATTACAAATGGTGAAATTAAAGAGAGTGAACATCAACACAGTATCAAAACGCAAAAAACCGATGATTGCATGACAACGATGATGAAAACAAAAACGGTCACTTCAAAAATTACAACAAATGGAAGTGGTGGTGGCGATGGTGGAGAAAATAACAATGCATTAACTAATTTATCTACATTGTCAACCACAAAATTACCACCGCCTGAAGTGACAATGCAACGACCATTAAAACCTCAATCGGAAATGGATTTTTTAGTACCATATAATATTATTAATAACTACTTTTCAGTTGGTGTGGTAAGAAATATATTTCAAAATAATCAAATAAGAAAAAAAAATCCAAAAAAATCAATATAAATGTAGTTTAAAAGATAGTAGAAAAATATAGCAACAATGTATAGAATAGATACATACATTTTATATATCAGTTCAGATCACATCAGTTTTATAATGAAATTTATTTCAAATTTAAAAATTTCAGGATGCAGCAATATGTGTCAAATTTCATTTGGAACGTGAACGAAATCCACATAAATTCAATAGTCGAATGAAAAATAAATTGTGGTATTTTGAGTACGCAACATCCGAAACATTTGCAGCATCTTGTAAAAATTTACATGAACACATTGACATTGTGGTAAGTAAATATCGTAGTAAAAATGTATCTTGTAAAATTAATTCAGTTGAATAAACACAACACTCACTATACGCACCAAGAGCATCGTGATACGCATATATTGTACTAAAGAGTAGAAAAAAATATGTATAATGTATATATAAAGAAAGAAAGAAAAGAAAAAAAAAACCAAAATTATATTACATAACAAAAATCAGTTTATCTTTTTTGCGTTCTATATAATAATAATATATTTGTGTATAAATGTATCACACACAACACAATCACTGTAAATATAAAATGTTCGTACCACCTAATTTTAAAAATTGTCTAAAAATACATTTTGAAATTGATTGATTTTTCTCTTCTTTTCGGGTTTTTGGTTTTACGTTTTATGTTTTATGTTTTTCTGTTGTTATATTATATTTACCCAATCTACTAAATACTTATATATGCATATATTATATATGTATATACTTACTTTATTATTTGATGTACCATAGAGCATAAATGGCTTACATTATATATTTATGAACACATTTAATAATTTATATACATATATTTTTATTATATATATATAATATATATAAAACAGTGTGATGGTGTTTCACTGGAATTGGCTAATGGACCCCATTTACAAGGAATTGCCTTGCTTAATATTCCATATACGCATGGTGGTTCGAATTTATGGGGCGAACATTTATCACAAAAGAGGATTAAGAGGGGTGGTGGCCCATTTAGAAAGGGTAAAAAGCTTAAAAGTTCTGATAAGGAACTTTCTGCCACAAGCTTTAATTCTGTTGATCTATCTGTTGCTATACAAGGTAAGAAGAATTCTTATATTTATCTCATTCTATAATAGTCGATTACATTAACAGCATGAGGGTAAAAGAGTAAAAGAGTGTAATGAGCATTCCAAAAAAAAATAAATAAAATAATATTATATTAATAATATTAATTTATTTGTTGTTTTTTTTTTTTTTTTTAAATACAATTTTAGATAGTGTGGTGTGACCATATGAAAATTCATTTTTATATTATATGGTTTTCCAAGACACAGCTGTCTTCAGATACGGTACCGAAAGTTTCCATTAATTATTTAGACTTTTGATTTTTGTCGCGAAGGGTTCTTGCTTTAATAAAAAAAAGAAAAAAAAATTCAATAAAAAATATTCCTAGGATCACTTTATTCTATATATCTGAACGAATGAAATCAACAAAGGAATTTGAGACTTATTTTCTTTATATTACTCAAGTGCTTTTAGGAAACTTTAAGATGTCAAGCAGCAATTTATTTATTTGATATTGGTCCTCTCATTTTATTTTTTATTTTTTATTTTTTTTTTTTATTTTTGAAGTCGAAACATTCACATCGAAAACAGAATATAGGTTGAAATTCGTGGCTAACACTAATTCCATATTGACACTTCTGAAGGCATATGTTGTTCTATATTAAGTTTATACATATATGCGTGGGTAATTCAATTTATACTTTTCAATATACCTAATAGGTTTCTAGCTAATTTAACACGTGCAAATACCATAATATATTCATATAGAATATTATTAAAAATAGTATCTAGGACTCAACGCATCTAGTAGGTATATAATATATTAGTTGTGAAAAAGGAAATATATCATTATAAAAATACATTATCCGTATTATATGTAGGTTATTTAGGTTTTAGTAATAATATAATAAAGACCTGAATCTTTAATATGTTGTAAAGGAAAATGGTTTATTTAAAGGGTAGTTTTTAGTATGGAGGGTTTGAATTATGATATACAAGATAGAATACATATTATATTTACATTACTTAAATATGTGTAAGATGAAGGATGAGAGCATATGTGTTTTTATTGTCACTTTAAAAAAAAATGTCTCTTTAATATTATTATTATTATTATTGTGTTCTGTAACTCACATAGATTTTGGGGATAGAAGAATTGAAGTGATTGGCCTTGAAAACTGTTTGCATATGGGACAAGTGCGAACTGGTTTACGAGCATCTGGTCGACGATTAGCACAATGTTCTGAAGTGGTTATTACTACAAAGAAAACATTTCCAATGCAAATAGATGGTGAACCATGGATGCAGGGTCCCTGTACGGTATGTTTTATTATAATATTATATAAAAAATATATAGCATAGTTTTTTTTTTTTTTTTTCATATATATTATGATATAGATTTTATAGATTTTCCTATATAAGTGTTAATAAATAAGTAAGTGGCTAAGTTCAGAATAACTGAAATATATTTGACTTTTGTTTCTTCAGATAAAATTAACGCACAAAAATCAAGTGCCAATGTTAATGGCACCACGTCCTGAAAAAGGTAAAGGCTTCTTCAGTTTTTTCCGTAGATGACTAAAAAGTAATGATGACAATGTCATTCACAGTGATGTCGAAGCATAATATTAATTAATTTAATCATCAAATACAATCTACTTGAATATATGTATAAGAGATGTTTGCATTTTAAATTTGTGTTTATTGTTTTTTTTTTTTTTTAATTTAATTTAATTTAATTTCTATGTACATAAGTATGTATTAACTATTATTTTCATCAAATTATGAAAGTTATATTTTAAAATATATCGATATTTTGAATTTCTATCAATTTCTACAAATATAATTTATCTGAAAGAGATAAAATTAATATGTAAAATGGTATTTATTCCTGTTTCCGGAATTGTTAATTGATAATTTTTTTTTTTAAATATATTTCATTTATGTGGTTTTCAAACAAAAGTCATACAAAATATATTGGACTTAATTAACTAATTTTCGGAAATTATCAAACAACTTTGAAATATATATAAATCAATTAAATGCACACACATACTAAAAGTTAATTGAAAAAAAAAATCTATTTAGCACTCGCATCGAGGGGTTAATAATACCACTTTTTCGAGGACCTAGGAATACAGACTATGTATTACTTTTCCGTAATACATGGTAA
>JAABKK020057478.1:0-10691 GCA_011634745.2 Catotricha subobsoleta
GGATTTTGATAATTTTAAACCATCTCCGAGAAAAATCGGGTACCGTAAACCGCCTTATAAGTATATAACACTCTTAATTTAAACTACGTATAAATATTTATACAATGCAACGTTCGGAAAACAATATCTTCTTTACTTGTACTAATTAAATAAATAATTATAGAGAAATGTTCCATTTCTTATTTAATCGTTCAGCAATACGTTTATTTATTATAAATATGAAATAAATCATACCTCGCTTCAATGAAATTTTCTTCGGCTAATCAAATAAGTAGCATTCATAGGAAAATTGAATATTGAAAGAATAATTTCGGCTGTAATGCCTTTTGTACCATAACATATTTTTCTCTCGCTAATTTATTTTCACAGTGGGACATCAACTTTTCATAGAAACTTTTCAGCAATATGTAATTTCCAGAGAAACGAAAATCGCCAGAAAGTCTACCATTTCTAAATAATTGAATAAATTTCAAGTATTTAGAAATGGCAGACTTGAATTGCGAAATGGATTGAATAAATGTCAAGTATTCTTGCAAATTCACACATTTTTAAATTAACTGGCTGTATTGCGTTCAACTCGAACACGTACACACAATTCAAACGTTCCAATATGAAAATAACAAGAAATATATTGCAATTTATTGTAACTTTTAGTAGTGAAATAAATACAAAGATTATTGCAACATTTAAACATTTTTAAATGTAATAATTTTATTTTGCAGACAGGAAGTCAGCGTTGTCTATGCTGAGTCCATGTTTCTTGTTTTTCAAGAAAAGTAAAGAATAAATAATTTTTTATATTGTTTGACTGAAGGTAAAGTATAAGTTTTTTGCATTCTAAATTATAAAAAAAAAATAGAAGCAGAAGGCATTAAAATATTATTTTTTTTTATTGCTACATTTTTATTGCAAAATTTGTTGTTGTTGTTTCTACTTTGCTTATATACCGATGCCTAAATTAAATTTAAAAAAAAATACTACTCGTTAGCTTTTAATAGCATTCATTATAAGTTCGTCGGGTGGCGCGAAAACTTTTATCTTTTCATATCGCAAATTAGTCTCACTAAAATTTTTATTTTTATAAGAATAAAAGAGAAAAAAAAATGTTATGGATCATAAATAAGCAAAAACTTACACAAACGATTTTATTGTTCTGTTTTATTAACTGCTATGCACACGAGAAACAAATAGTGTGTATGTGTTTCAGTTTATTCTTTTATTTAATTTTATCATTTCCTTTAATAAATTTAATTACCAAAAGTAATAAAACCAAAACGTATGAGAAATTTTCTCACAATCAAACGAAACTGTCGTTCGTTCGGTGGTCAGTACGGGTAATAATAATAATCTATTGATATAGTTACCATTTCTTGTAATCGATTATTATTATCACTATATATATTTACTGAATGACAGACACACGAAAAATATATTTCGTTGCAGTGCCATTAAAAAATAAATGACATATATAGGTATAAAGATTTAGATAAATTCAAGTTCCTGAAAACCATAAACATCTAAATCATATTTTATCTTTACTCTATTCATTTCGCTGATAAAATTAACAAAGTTTTCGGATCAAAACAATTCTTGGAAAAAATAAAAACAAAAAAATTATCGGAGATTTTATACAATACAGAAATTTATGAGGAACTGGCTTTAGCTAATAAATGTATTATCATTCAAAGTAGTAATAAATTTCATTCTTTTCTTCTAAAATGTAATAAAGAAGAAAAAAAAAATGTGTAATTTTAATAAAATGCGAAATTACATATTTTCTACGTCACATAGAAATACTTATTATTTTCATTTTATGTGAGCGTGTATTTATAGCGGAGTACGCCATACCCAGATTCTAGCTATGGTAATGGAATTTTTATGGATTTTATAAACATACACGCGGAACTGATGTGTCTATTCACTATTTTTCATTTATAATAATAGTAATAATAACACAGCGCATAAGAGAAATATATGTACTGAAATCATATAGCAATACACACTACACAGTTGAAAAAAAAACAACAACAATAATTTTGTGTCGAAATATGTGTACGGCTTTTGTTATAGTCATTCATATCCGCATAAATGTATGTATATCTACCTACCATTAAGTGTTTTAATACAATTTAATAATACATATTGCTTCCAGGCGAAAATTTTACAAAGTTTATAAGTTTATAGCAAAACTCTGCAAGTGCTTACATTTCATTACTTAAGTATTTGCCCGCCTCCTACCTGTCCATCTACTTTTCGAATATATATTATGTGGGAATAGACAAAATTATCGATAAAATCGATGTTTCTATTTGCCTTTTTTTTTTTCATAATTTAATTCAATATTATTAAATTTCATTTAATGAAGAGTACAAAATATGTAAATATCTTGAGGTACAGGAATAAAAAAAAAAATGTTAGAAAGTATATTATAAATGGCAGAGGATATTCTAAAGTTTTGTTTTAAAAGTTATTGATTAGACGTTTCTGTCTCTATAGCAAAATCAATCATCAATTAAATTCAACCTGAATATTGCCTGTTTTTTTTTAAAAAAAAATATTGTTAACAGCGATTTTCTTAATTTAAAATTGGTTCATTTTATTGAAAAAAGAAATTTGTTTTAACTTTTAATTAGGGCTGGAAAGTTATTCGAAAATTTGTATTCGAACTATTGACATGTTTACAGAAAGAAATATGAGTTTTTTTTGGGAAACAACCTTAGAATGATTGAATAAAAAAATATTACAAAAGAAAGAAACAAAATTTTATAATATTCGTCTAGTTCGTTTCATTCGATAATACGTACAACAAATTAATTGTATTTTTGTCTCAACCCTAGCTTTGATTATTATTAAAAACATACATACGTATTTTGGTGCAGGGATGGTGAAGTATTTTGTTTATAAGCTTTGTATTTGTGTGAGCATTTACGAACAAAATATCTCTGATTTGATTTAATAATAAAAACAATTTTAATTAGAATATTTTTGCTTTATTTGCTATAGACTAAACACTTAGTTCCTTCTAAAGAATATTTAAATAAAATATCTTTAACAAAAATATAAGTGGTAAATAACCAAAACTACAATATTAAACTGATACTATTTTTCTTTAATCAAATTCATTTATTAAAAAGAAAAAGAAAAGATAAATAAAATTAGAAAACCTGAGCTGACGACTGGAATACCGGAAATACCATCAGATATATTTGTATGACACTGAAGATTATACCGCATCAGTGCAATTTCATAAATAAATGATTGTTGAACTTTTTATACAAGTAAGTTTAATGGTCAAATCAACTAACCTGAAATAAATAAAAGAAAATAACATTAGTTTTTGCATTTAACAGAAATATTTATGAAAAATTGATAAGGTGCGTTAGTCAAAAAGAAAAGAAGAAATACGGAAAAATGTATATAAATTCGAATACATTGTAAAAACAATTTGTAACCGAATGATTAAACATTTATTTTATTCAGTGCATTTGCTTGTAGCTTGTAAACAGCAATTACTAATTTTCAGTTTATAAATATGTATTATGCGAATTTACATAAAAAAAAAAAAAAAACAACTAACAATAATTATTTTAACATAATATTACTTAACATTGTATCTCTGTATGTGTCTGTTGTATATGTCTCGATTCGATATGGTTAGTTTGATAGATATTATTTTGTAGTAATGAAATGGCAGTTAGATGGGCAGTGCAATGTTCAGTAATAGAAAAAAATAAAATAAAATAAAAAATGCTAATTTATTTCTAATATAATTAAATTACACTTGACATAGACATGACACCACCAAGTTTCTGGTATTTTCAGAGACATTATACAAATGTTGTACGTACTACGTACCACATAACTTCACACAGTTCACTGTAATCATTGAAATTAATTAGAAATTATAATGGCGTGTCTCTCTACATATCCACCGTAGGTATGCTGTACGATTAAATGATTTTATAATAATTAGAATAGAGATAATAGACATTCCTTATGTGCGTACCTATGTTTATTGTTTATATATCTTTTGACAACTATTTATTTATTTATTTATTTATAAACTGTATTTTATTGTTAATGCTAATTTCCTTAATTTATGCATATTCTGCTAATGTTATTCGCCATAATTAATTTGTTTTAAAAAAAAAAAAAAATGTTTTCATTAATTTGCTTAGAACTGTGTGGCATATAATTATTTAGTTGTTGGCGCCTAAATTCCCCAGCCATATCTTAACATAATTTCAAATAATTAATTTGTTAATGAACTGACTACTAACTAGAAACACATTGGTGATCAATATAAGAAAACATACAACTACTTGATAAACTACAATTGTATTCAGGAATTTCGGATAAATTAGAGTAATTTTTAATTAAATGTTTAAAACACACAGATTTCTATTAAAATTCATTTCAATAAATTTTACGGCATGATGATTTCAATTACTATTAAATGAATAAAAATTAAGTGAATAATAAAAAAATATAAAAATTATACAGAAAGAAAGTAAGCATGTTATGATTATGAATTGCTAAATACGAAATTTTATATTCTCATTTTTACGATTATTATTTAATTAACGAATTGTATTCATGAGTTTTATTGTTTTTATTTATTTTTTTTTTTATTATTTTTTTTTTGTTTTTACTTTGTTGATATAAATCATTGGTTATGAACGTAACAATAACCATTAGAAATCATTGAAACTACATTAAATACAGGAAGAAAATAATGAGCGCATAAAAACGTGAAATTTCTCTAAATTTATTTATACTGTTGCTGTTTTTATTTGCATTAAGTACTTTTCGACTGTTTTCAGATCTATGAAAATTATTACTTATTTTTTTTTATCTGTACATTTAACCACTGTAATAGAAATATAACTATTTTTCTTTTGAGGATTTTATTTAAATTTAATAAAAGCAGTTCTTATGGTTTTACATAATCAATATGCAGAAGGTAGGTAGACATTTCTCGATAATTTTGTTTTTACTTACATTTAAATTAATTAATTCATTGTCGTTACATTAAACTATATTGGGCATGTTCGATTAATAAATCCAAGATAAGTTTAGGTTACATTCGACGAGTTAAAAGTCGAGGTGTATATGTGACTACTTACAGTTAGGAGCCATAAGTCTTGGAGTAATTTAGAATCTTTTGATGGATTATTTGAATAATTGGGAATATTTTAATATTTTTTCAAAAAATGTGCTAAAAACGATGGGATCGGAGGCAGAAATTATGCGATCATTTGAAAGCTTCTGGTATTCATTTCAAAAGATTCCAAAAAAGTTAGAGTCAGGGGTCCACGGTTTGGTCTGTGTCCTACTCTTCGTTAAAAGTTATTTTTTTTTATGTAGAATTAAATAAAGTTATCGACTTTCATCCAAACAAATAATGTTTTAAATCGTCAAAATTATCCAAACTTATCTTGAATTATTCATCGAACGCGTTTATCTATTTAATTAACAAATTGGGATAGAAATCACATATGTAAAAATACAAATCATCCAAATTGAAACGAGAAATACAATATTAATTATATGCACTCAAATATCTGCTTTGATTTAGATAAAAAAAAAATTAAAAAAATGCGTAGGAAAATTGTGAAAAAAAAACGAAGTTCCTTAAAAATTGACACCAAGAACCAGTCAAATATTTTACTGAAAATAAAACTAATTAATTATTTATAAATGTATAGTTAACGAGATCCTGAACGATACAATACGCATATTTTAAATGGAATCTATGAAGAAGAAAAAAACAACCCGAAGGATTGGAGGGCTTACTAATGGTAATGATGAATCTATTGAATAAGCAAATAACTTCGTCAAAAAAAATAAACATCTCCATGTCTAAAATCTATTTTCTTAATGATTTTATTTTTTTTTTTAAATATAAATAAATTAATTAATATAAATTATATGCGCTGATATAATTTTATTACGATTCCTATAATTTACTCTGCCTACATTAATAAATAATTTCTTGTATTATAGGATTTAGCGCATCTATCTCTTGCAAACAATACAATACTTATATGTACAATGACATTGTAATTTGATGGTTTGATTGAGGTTGACAGCTGGTAGACTTTGAGAATAAAATAAAATCCTAAAATACTTAGATCTAAAATTAAACGAACCATTTCTATTTATGTGGAAAAATGTGAAAAGTGACCATGTATAAAAATTTCATTATCGTAGCAGGCATGGGTAAGTGCAAGACCCTACGCAAAAATTATTTTGACAAACCAAAAAGAAATAAAAAAACGTCGACAAAAACACGAGGCTTAGTTTTCGTACGATGTGTAACACACAGGAATCTATGCTTCCCCACTCCTGCCGGTCCTGAGTCGTCCACTAATTAAAATTAAATAATTAATAAAGCTTTAATTAGTACAAAACTTTTATGATTTTCTAAATTATGTAAATTTCTACGAATTTTGAACGGCGTTTCTTCCTCATTTGATCGTATTAATAAATTTATTACTAAACATTTATTTGGCGTCTCCGCACTGTAAATAATATCGAATTATAATCTCTAAAAATAGCCATCTTTTATAATATTTAGCATTAGCACATTGACCGGAAATACATATAAATATAAGTGTAATATAAAAAAAAAAAAAATAGATGATTACGATTAACTTATATACTTATGCTTATACTTATTCCAAAAAAGAAACAAAAAAAAAAAAAAACTAAAATTGAAAATATTTAAATTTTAATACATAAATGTATAATATACAGTTTAAGTGTACAATATTATTATATAATTTATATACTTTTATGTCAAAATGTATAATATTCTTGTACAGTTTGATGTTCTTGTACACGCGTTCTTCAGTTATTTAAAAGCGGATTTGTTCTCTTCGTTACAATATATTTATTTATATATAAATACGTCTATATAGAAAACAGAGTGTATGTAAAATGTGTTATTTCGTTACTATGTGGGAAGAATTTTTTGACCATAAATACAAAAACAACAACACAACACTACTATTAGTGGTATACGAAGTGGATATTCGTTCGCTTCATATTCATATATTACACTCACGGATATTCTATACAATATACATGCTAGTTTCTGTTATATATTATCTAATGTTCTATTCAAATACGATAAAGAAGTAACAAAAAAAAAAAATAAAAATAAAAAAAAGAACAACAATCTCCTGGCTTTGTGCGGTACATTTTATCCAATGTAAAAACAAATACAATATAATAAATTTACAGTTACGCCAAGCTAAAGCACCAAACTCTCGCATAAATGACATGCAAATAATTTTGTGATTTTTGTTGTTATTGTTGTAATATAACACGACAATGCGATATATTATTTCTTTGCATTGAACATAGCTAAATATGTAATAATGCTTGGCTGTGTGTTTATTTCAATTTTTAAATTTTATTGAAGTTACAAAAAAAAAAACAAATCGTACTTTAGAATGAAAGAAATAAAATTTCTCTAGAAATATAGTCGAAAGTAAAAGAAGAACACTGTCAAATACCCGGATATATTGTATGGATGATGCCGTTTGCTACCAAGCACATATTGAATCATTTTTGCAGAGAGACAATTGTAAAGAAAGGTTTGAAGTACACTTCAGATTCAATTTATCTGTGAACTAGTGACATTTTGTTGGAATGTATTGTCTCACGTCTATTCACTTATGATAATAAACTCTGCTTATTCATATTTTTATTTGTACATAAAAATTTATTGAAATTCGAGTAAGAAAAAAAAATATATGATTGAAACAGTCATCATTTACTTCTAAATGTAAAGTAACATCCGCAAAAAATGCGGCACTGAAATTTAAAAAAAAAAAGTGGATCAATTTCGATAATAATATGTCATTTCTTGTGCTGTCGTTGGAATTTGATTCAGTCATTGGCTTAATGTTTTCCTTAGTTTTAGTTCGTATCTCATGCCAAATATTTTAGGTACCGTTACTTATAAGTATTATCGGATATGTTTATCTTTAGTATATGGTCACATCACATCTATAAAGAACAAAACCACAATATAATTTATATTATCGCAGAACGTGATATCGTCCAGCACAAAAAGGTTGCCAAACTTAGTATAATAGATAATTTTAAACGCAAACATATATATTACAAATATTAAAGAAAAGAGAATTATTTTAGTATTTCATTATTATTTTTGTTATGTTATGTTTGGTTTTGTTTTGTTCTGTTTTAAAATCATATATCTTGTGTGTATATTTATTAAGTCCGAGTAATATTTTATTTGACCGAGGTTATTGCCTTTTTGATAGTTATCGGTTTTGTATGAATTTTTGTTCAAATGTATAAAATAAATTTTGATTTATATAAAAAATATAATACGAAACAAACGATCCATAAGATATAAGTAAGCAAAAGATGGAACACATATATACGAAGACATATTTATTTTGCATTGGTTACAATTTTTATTATACTCGAGTCTATTGTTTTGCGTATATCTGTGCACACGTTTATTCGAATAAATATTTAGGTAGTGAGTAGAGGTAAATTGGTACTTACTCGTAGTACAGTTTCAGCTCTGGTACTTATTTACACAAAAGTTATTAAGTAAGTCTATATAGATATAATATATATATATATATATTTCTTTCTTTTTATTATAATTGGCCTTGACTTATATACATAATTTATGAAGGAAAAGACATATGTCTGCATTGTATAGGCACCAACTGCCTACATATTGTAATTATTGTTTTAAGCTACAACGAAACCAGTTCAAAGAATGTTGGTAAAAATATTTATTTATTTTTTTCTTATACAAAAGGTAAGTTATAAGAGGTAATAAGGTCTTGATCACTTTGATTTATAAAATTGGCATTTCAGTTCATGCACTGAGGCACTGAGCTCTTTAGGTCACATTTTGCCTTTTTATTTTATTTTTGAAATTTTTGTAAGTTTGTTTTTCACCAATTTTTTGAGCTTTTGTTCAATACATCAAAAGACGTATAATCTTGTGTTCGCGAGAATAGACATACTGGGGGTCTTAAAATATATCGTTTTTGGCTCGTGGTATCCAAATATGGTGAAAGATCAAGAATTGATTTTTTTTTTAAATTTATATTTTGTGTGGTTTTTTTTCCATTTGGTAACATTCTTAGCAAAAATGAAGTCGTATACCAATGCATTCACATCTTGTTTACTTTGCTTATATACATATACTGAATTTATTGTCTAGATAGATATTTCTATATTGTAAGGCACACAGCGACTGTAATGGTAATGTTAATGATAACGTTAATTTTTTTTGCATGTGAATCCGTATTTCCATCCCATCTCTGACTGTCATCTGCTTAAATCACATGGATACTAAGAAACAGTCACACATATGCAAAACTATATAACATCATCATTAACATTACCATTACCGTCGATGTATAAATTCATCCTAAACAGAATTGTGGCATGTGACTAGAAACTAGCTGCTGACTAATATACATATTTTATAGTACGTCTATAAAAATCAATTTCATTTTCAATAAAATTAATGCACATTCGAAGTATATATCGCATTCGATTTTGTTTATTTTTCGTTTTATTCAAATACGCAGTTTTCATTCGTACTTCTTAATCCTTTCACATTGAACCTGGCTACCTATATTGAGAGGAAAAATAATTTATTCAGACCGTAAGTACATATTTTTATTAGTATAGGAAAATAAAAAAAAAAAAAAATAATAATAAAAAATAAAGAAAGAAAAAGTAAAGGAGAAAAGAAAATATAAATCGATTTTGATCAAGTGTGGTTAATTTATTGAAACAGTTTTATGTTTTATACTTAAGCCTGAACATAAACCATATGTTGTTTTTTGGTGTAGAACAACATAAAGTACAATTCAATATCATTTTTCATATCATTCCTATGCTGTTCATATTACACTACCTCATATCTTTCTGATTCAGAATTGTGATATTTTGTTTGAAAAGACATCAGCAATAAAAGTTTTTACTTTTTTTTTCTTTTTCTTTTTTATTTTTGGAACATGGCCAATACAAAACTCTTAAACCAATTTGGTGCCTGTTTTTTTGACTCATACATTTAAAGATGTATGGGACAGAATTGCAACATTCAGCAGATGTACAATAATATTTTTTTTAAAAAACATAATTGGTATGCTGTTGCAGTAAATTTACAGGGTGTCATAACAAAAATGTCTACTTTAATTATGTTTTAATTCGTTTTTGACGTCAGTGCGATAAATGTAAGGAACAAAAGTGCTGAGTGGTACAATTCAATTATAAAAGTGGTCTTATGATGATGGTACACCATCAATTATACCATTTATTTTTAATAAAATTGTATATTTTTATGTACATCGATGCATTCAATGCAAAACATCCTTTTGAGAAATATTATTACGATCTTGACGTATAGTCATGATCAGGGTACGCAGTGTGGAAATTTCCGCAATGGAAACGTCTCCATTTGGCAACTTTTCTGCAACGTTTCCACCAAATTGTTTCCACGTGGAAACGTTTCCATTTTTTTTTTTTAATTTACGTCGTGTTTCTGAAGTTTGAACGCACTCATTGCCAATTGTGTTTAGACTCTCCAGTCATCTCATATTGTTCATTGTTCAACGATATCCCAATAAACATTGTGTTTAGTGTTTTCACGGTGATATCACGTTAGATTTTGAGCTCAA
>JAABKK020057479.1:0-37601 GCA_011634745.2 Catotricha subobsoleta
GGTTGCTCACATTACCAATTCAATCATCAATTGGGACCGGCCATAAGGTTGGTGTTATTGAAAAATACATCGCATTGTTTAGTAAAAATGTTTCAAAAATATACGTAACATTTATTGTGACGAAATTAAAATTTGTAACTGTAAGAATTATAATCATCTGATGGCACACGACAAGAGAAGTGTAGAGAGCATATCCATCCACAGCGCGTATGCACATTAATCGCATTTCTCTCACAAATACATATCAAAAATTAGTTTGAAGCCTTTATTTGTATATAAATGCGATTTGTATGCGAAATTCACAAGAACGTCATTTCTCTTTCCGCCTCTTGATAAAAGAATAAAATAATGTACAATCAGTAGCATTTTATCTTTGGGTTGGTTCGAATGCCTTTGCAAAAAATTTATAATACACAAATTCAATAAAAAAAAAAATAGTGTGAATTTATTTGAAAAAAATCTTATAGAATATTAAACTAATATATTTTTAAAAGACGAATAAAATTTAAGTTAAAATCCAGTTAAAATGCTAAACATAAACATTGTTTTGTTACTTCTGTTTAAATTTGTGATTTGTTAAAAAAATTAAAAATTAAAATTAATATAAAATTGATTGAGGACTAAATAAAATTAAAACAATAAAAAAAAAAAAAAATTAAAAACAGTAGAATTTGAAAAGAATAAATAAAAATAATGCTGTGAAGAACCAACACCCGTAAAAGAAAAATCGGCAATTTACCATCGGCATAAAACATTAACATTTTCCACATACATTTTCGTAGAATCACTTTTTTTTTTATATATATATATATCCATTATACGCGAATGTGTTATAGGCGAGTCGCCGGAGTCCTTCAATAAAAGAAGGAAAAAAAATAATCATTTTTGATTTTATTTTTTATTTGATTATTTACAAGAGTGGTGAAATTATCATTGCGATTAAGTGCATCAGAATAATTGCTTAGCGTAAAAAAATTGAAGTCGGTAGGACAACGTGGTTTTTCATCAGCTTGGTGCTTCAAGAAAAAAAAAGAAAAGAAAGAAAAGAAAAGAGTACGGTTTTAATAATAACCAAACACGCCTTTTCCGATTCGCAACCATAGTAAATACTATAAAGCTTTTGTTGGTGCCGCTATAAAATAACGAAGAACAAATAAACCACCGATCACCACCATCATCATACCACTTACTCGATTACTTGATTTACTGACTGTTGGTTTCTGCTTGTTACTCTCGTAATAAAACACAGGATAAGTGTAAAAGACGGGAAAATGTTGTTGCAACAGGTATGTGTAAATTACATTTTCATGTATTTTTTATTTTGTTTGTTGGTTTTTTTATTTTGTTTTGTTTCATTTAGTTATATATACATAAATATACACATTTTTTTATTTTTTTTTGGTTAAATGTGCTCCACCTGGCTTGCAAACTTACCTCTTTATTATTTATTTTTTTTCAATGTGTTGTCTATTCGATTGTGTTCGTGTTTGAGAGTGAGTAATTTTGCGGCTGTATGTTGTATAAGCCCTAAGAAGTTATATATACGAGAGAAGAATTATTTAGACCGTCTGATTGTGTGTTCCAACCACATATTCAACTTTAAAAAAAAAAGTGAAATAATTTAAAGTAAATATAGCACTTTTTCTCGGCAATTGTTTTAATCAGTTTACTTTTAATATTAATTTTCTCAGATTTTTTTTTTTTTTATTGTGCTTTTAATTCTAATTTTTAATAGTACTAAATTTTAATTCCAGATCTTTTTTTCTAAATTATGCGTTTTGATATGGATACCCAAAAATAATAACTGTAAATTTAATTCGTTTAAAATTACAGAATAATACATATTTGAAATGGGAACGAAACAGTAATCTATAGTCTAGTCTGAAATGTTTGAAATGAATTTCTTGGTATTTTTTTTAGTTAATTTTTTCGTGTTATATTTCCTTTATGTGCGTCTCATTTGACATACATAAAAGATAATTTCTACGAACTCTAATATAGCGTTAAATAAACAAATTTGTGGAAGCAACATCGATCATAGATATCATTTACATATTAAATTTTAATTGTTTTCAAGGATATTTGGTAAATTTAAAATTTGTATTACTCGTCATTATTTATTCAATTTTGAGTAGTAACGGCGAATATGAGCAAATATTTTTTTAATTGGACCAAGGAATAAAACTGAATATCGGCACAATACGTTCATTTATAAGAATATCAATTAATTTAAATAAGAAAGAATTATTATTTTGGATGTTGACTACTTTAAAAATATGTAATTTAAAAAAAAAATCTATAAAATGAGTTTATTCCCAAAGTATGAAGAACCGACGAATTCATTAGGCAAAATTTTAAAATTAAATAAAAATTAAGTACGTGTTATGACAAATATATACTCGTAATACCGTTTTTTTTTCGGTAAAAATTGTATGACGATCTTCCTTCAACTAATTTAATAAATAATTCAAATTTCCTGAATAGTTTTCTTAAAACCAAAATTGATTAAAAAAAAAAGACGTCCCAACCGAACCGAACAACAGTAAAGAAAAATTAGTTATTTTGATCCATACTGCACATTTTTTGCCTTTTCTGTTCAATATATTTATAACGTTGAAAAAGAAAAGAAAAGAAAATGTAACGTTCCCTAAAAATATCTATAGTTACTTCCTTATCTTTTTTTCTTCTATGTTTTAAGAAAAGAATATTTAATAAAATTCGTCTATATAAACTTTCAAAAAGTACGAACATAGAATTTTAATTACATCAAATAATAATAATAATAAAGATACCAACAAGAAACCTAGCTGAAAATATTTGTGTGCACCATTTAGTTACATAATATAATACATCGAATATACAGAGAACACCATTGAAACTAACAACTAGCACACACATGGTGAATCATATCATGTTTTCTAATATCTCCCACCCCTCCACCATTCTACAAAAACCCTAAACATTTTTCTAAAAACTTATACCTAAAAAGTTCTTTAAAACATTTTTTTTTTTTTCATCTGAAAGAATATGTAAGTGGAAAATCTTTTCTTTTCTATAATATTGAAACTGGAAAAGATTGCAACACGGATTATAATTTGTTTGTTATATTATATTTTTTGTACACATATTCTCGCCTAGCAGTCCAATTTTTTCTCTAGAGGACAAACTAAAACCCAACCAGTGTTGAAAAACATTCAGACAAAACTTGTATTGGTTTGTTCTTTGTAAAACTAACTAAAGTAAAAAAAAGAAAAAAAAACTCTTTTGTTCCATGCAACGGTTATCTGAAGGAGGCAAACACAGAAAAAAAAAGTACTGAAAAACATATTGAACTATAAATTTGATACCACCTGTTTGAAGTTTGAAGCGGTATGTATCTAAAATTTTGGATTTTAGTGAGTGAATTTTGTCGAGAGTAATTATAGCTCAATTTCTTCAAATATTTTAAAAATATGAATTTCCTCTGAAGCGGAATAAATTAAATAATTTCATAACGAATTAAAAATTACTCTGAAAACAAAAAATGTCGTGGGTAAATAAATATATCTCGAAACGTTAAACTTATCATCTGTCTGAAATATTAACAAAAAAATAATATCGGAAAATATATCGAAAGCAAGCAAGTAGTTTATACTGTCTCAAGATATAGCCCAGATATAGTTTACTTATTGGGAATTCTCGTTGGTTCGTATTGTAATGTAAGTATGCTTGAAGAATAGGTTCAATTTTGTATGAAATAAAATAAAATATAATATATTATATTATATATGATTATGTATGTACCTATATATATATGTTTTTTATATATTTATTAGAGTGACAATTTTATTTGAAATTTTAGAGGTACTCGTTGGTCATTTAGTATCTCGCGGCTTCATTGCAGTGGGAGCAACCTGCGGATTTCAACTTTTCAGTTTTGGACCGTAACTCAGTGGTTTCTATCTTATACCTTACATAAACTAAAAGTATTTTATAGTCTAGTCAGAAGTTACGTTTTTTTTTCAATTTTTGTAAAATTTCCACTACACCGGTTTTTTTCTAAGATTTTATTAGTTACATAATTTAATTACTTTTTCAACGAAAAATAAGGTTATTTGGTGAAATATTCCGAAAGTTACGGTTATTTAGTGATTTTCGTGTCATACCATTTTTTGTTGTTTTTTTCCCATATAAGAGACTAACATTAAAATGACAATAGCTTCCAAAATAGTTTACCACATTAGTTTATTTAGGTATCGTTGGAAACATTATTAAATTATTAAACTAATAAAATAGATAATTTTTTTTTATAGAATTGAAGCAAACACAAGAAATAAAATTTTAATAATGTTGCCTGATTTTACAGATCGCTTAATCACTGTAGCGGTCATATTTTGCGTAATTGTTCACCAAATGACCTAATCTTTGAGCTGTTAGAAAATGTATTAAGTTATCTAAGAATATTAGTTTAGTTTTGATTTTTTTTTCAGAGACCCACCGGGCCCAAATTCTTATCGTCAGCTCGCTGAACCCTTACGTAGCTTCTGACTGTAATATATTTTTAGTTTCTGTAAGTTAAAAGATAGAAATTTAAATAAATGCTACATCCCCACGTTTCGATTTACGCATTTACGGTGAAAAACTGAAAAATTGGAATCCGCAAACTGTTCCCACACCAAAATCGAGCTGTAATTCAGTGTGCAGTGTTTTTTCGCCACGAGAAACTAAGTGAATAATATTGGGCACCATGCAAATTCAAAACTTGTATTTCTCCATACAAAAAATGGTCACCCGAATATATATATATATATTTATGTTTTATACTTTATACTTTATACTTTATACTGAATTATATTGAAATATTTAAAATTTTAAAAAAAGCACACACGCCCAAATTTTTTTTTGTACTGACAAATACACCTAGCCTTAACAATCGAACTGTAGAAAGATACCTTGCATGCCTGGCTAGCATGCAGCGTATTAGATTCATACATAATTCGTATCTGACTCAAATAAAAATAAACTATTAGTTTGCCCTCATCATTTTTCTATCGAACGAGTGCATAATATAAAGCTTTTCTGAGAAAAAAAGAAAAGAATATATTTTGTAGTAAATTATAAGCAAAATCGTATACGAAATAACGCTAGAAGATACTAGAAGTGTGGAATATATGAATGCGACGACACACATACGTAATTTCAGCGTTGAGTCATTCACGTATAATATATTTTATTAAAGCTCCTCTTCTCTTCACACATAGGCAATGTTGTCGTGATTCATAGTCATACATTAAAAACTTTATTATATTTTCACTAATTAGAAAGAACGTAAAAGCATTTATTAAGTGCTTGTTGAATATAAAATTAAAATCTGCTTTCGTGCAATTTAAAGGATTTTTTCTTTCTCCTTTTCTCTATTTTTTTAAATCTTTTTATTTTGTATATTTTCCTGTATAGATTATTTAAACAATTTTGGTGTATGTGTACAAATATTTGTTACTTGCAATTCGATATTTATGTAAAATCTTCAATTTACATTTCTTTTTTTTAAATAGGAAAATGTTTTGTTATTTGCAATTCGATATTTATGTAAAATCTTTAATTCACATTTTTTTTTCTTCGGTTTTTCATATTCTATGTAAAATGTATAATAGTTTGGCACCAGAAAACAAAAAATAAAATACTTATGAAAGTATTAAAACAAAATGTGCAACATGTACAAAGAAAATACAAAGAAATAAATTGAAGAAAACTAAGTATAATAAAAGGGCTATCTGTTTTGTTCGTTTTAAGACAAGCACAAAGTTTTCATTTACTTTATTTTTCTCTTTTCGCTTCGCTTCATTCGGGAAAAAACCCTAACACGACAAAACAAAAAAGATATCAAAATCATAAAAGTTATTCTCTTAGTTTTATGCTTATAATTTTTTTTCTCTCGTCATCCTTTCCATATGTAAATCGATGTTTTATTTAGATTTTTATTTTAAATGTAACTCTTTTTTTCTGAAAAAAAAAAAAAATAAGCGAGAAAAATATATCGAAATATCAATTTATCATTTTATCATTTTATCAGATGGATTATCGGCTTATTTAAATTTTAAATGAAATTTTAAATTTTGTCTTAAGTCGTTATTACCACAGTTATATTATTTGTGAAAATAATAAATGCCATTCTGCCATTCTGTATAACTACAAAATACAAAATTTGAAAAAACAACAAAATAATAATGTCAACTAACTTAAATTAATAAAGTTTGATGCTAGTGGAAAGCACAGAATACAAAATCTGATCAAATGAAATACTTTTTTTTTTGTTTTGTTATTCAATCAAAAGTGTTCATTTTCATATCGAAACACTTGATTGAAATAATATGTATGTATTAACAAAATAAAACCACATATTTATAACTAACTGCAGATACCTCAGTCACCCTCAGGATTGTCGTCTGTTGAAAAATCTATGATCGATTGACAACTCTCATTTATTATATATGAAAATTTAATTTCCGTTTAGGGGTTCTTTTGATAGTTGATAATAACTACTTCGAAAAAAAGTAAAAAATGAAAAAAAATAAAATAAAATGAAAACGAAAAACGAAGTTTTTTCTTCCGTCGATTATTTTAAATGGATTATTTAAAAACATTTCTAATAGTTTGTGGAATGTGGGTATGCGTATAGTTATTGTGGTTATTGCTTTAAAAAAAAAATAAATAAAAAAATGTAAAATGTTCAATTGGAATTTCAATTGAAACCTTAACACTGTTGTACCACTCAATGGGATATTTTACGACCTGGCAAGCATAGTTAAAGGTATGATGGTTTCAAAATTAATTTATATATATGTATAAGTATATATATATATATATATTAAGACCAGAAACTATGGAATGCTTGAATTTAAAATTTTCTGATTTAATTAAAAATAGACCAAAATGTTTACTCTTTATTAAAGAATTTTCAATTTCTTTAAATAAGTAGTTCATGTGAAATGGAAATATTTAATAAGTATGAATTATAAAAATTATATAATCGAGAATAATCATAACCAGAAGCAATGAAAATACATGTAAATATTATTGAAAAAAAAAATCGTATTGCTTCTAATTAAAAATAAAAAAGAGTGGGAAAACGAAAACAAAACATATAAGATAAAAATTCCACAATTTTTTGTTTACATAAAATATTTAATGTTTTATTATTACTCTTTCGATAATTTCCATAGCAAACAAATCATTATAATCTCAATCCGTGTGGTACCAATATTTTTACCACAACCGCCAGTATACTTTTTTTTTCTATCTATATTTAATCGTTATTCATTCATTGTTCTATATATTATTATCATCATCATTTGAATCTATAACGACGAAAATGCCCATACTCTCAAATATTAACAAAACAACCGGCTCCCAACATTTTTTAAGGGGTGGCCGTTGATATTATTGTTGTTGAATGTACAGTGTGCCAGCGTGCTTTGATTTTATATATGGTCTCAATGAAACATTAATATATAGTTGCCGACGAACCGACATCGACTATATACACCTAAATCCTACACAATCAGCATCATCACATCGCTAGACTAAAATACTACCAGTTCCACATTTTGATGCCACACACCACACCACCTGCTTATCAATTCTCGTTAACTGCCACCAGAAGCATAATATCTGTTTTACCTGTTGAATGTCGTCAGTATGAAAATAGTTACGAGTTGATGAGGGAGGTAGGTGGAACGACTATTACCCACATATATATATTATATATTATATGTGTTATGTTATTTATAGAAATCTATCTAAAAATATTATGCCAGTAACTAACCTACACACACATATAAAAACGCAACCACAGAGAGTAATATTATATGGCTAAAACTACGTGTGTATTGTATTTTTATATAGATGGTCTTTCCGTTAGTGTGGGAGAAGAAGATATAGAATTGAGAGTGGTTCGGGATGATTTTTACAAGAGGTAGATATTTTAATAGAGGCGTACTGATTTTCTTCTTCGTTTTTTTTAACCCCCAATCCACCTCATTCTTTTTGGATCATTTGTTCATCTATATATACAACAGAGAAGTGGTTTTATTTTCCATTGCAATTTCTCTTCTGTTGGTTGTGCTGGTGCCTGAGCTTGGTGGTATACTGCATTGTATAAACGACTGCGAAAGGTATTTTATGCACTAGATCTGTTATGGTACTTCATTCACATTGTTATATTATAATACCGCAAGAAACTGTTTAAATAGAAAGCAGCTCAGAAAAGTTTTTTTTTTTTTTTGTTTATACATTAGGGGGTGGTTAGACTTATATTAAGAATAAAGTGAAGAGTTGATGGTACATAAATCTTATATATTCATTATTTATATGTAACAAAAATCTGTTGTGTGTAACATAATCGTTAGCAGTAATTTAAACAACAGGCTCTTCTGTTTTATTTAGTATTTATATTGTCGAAAATATTGCATAACAGCATTAATAGCCATTATAAAAAAAAAATGTATGGCACGGACGATATTAGTAATGGGATTATGAGTTTATAGAAAAACAAAAATAATTATATTAATGGGATATTTGTTTATATAAATTACAAATAAAATAAATTAGTTGAACATCGGATGATTATTCATATTCTCCATGTAATATGATAAATTTTTAGAAAGGTGCGTGTGGGTTGAGAGTGAACTTGGATGCGTCATTGAAATACAGAAAATTTTCTTGACTCATTCAAATTAAAGGATATGCACAAATAATATGGAGTCACTCAAATAAGACGTCCCAAATTTTATTTATTCAATATCTCGGTACGGTATATATCAATCATACATAATACAAAAGTCGGGAAAATGCATTTAAATGCGGACGTCTTATTTGAACGGCTTCTATGAATATATATTCTACGTACTGGTACTATTGTACAAAATGATTATATGATGTGCCTGACTTTTATTCTTCAGTTCTATTTTTTCTTTTTCTATCCATTGTTTTTTTATTATTTTATTCTTATTTTTGTTCACGAAACAATATTTTAAATTTTAAATAATAGAAAATATTTTTTTTCTTCCTTTTTGCTTTCGAGCAATTTATTTCAGAGTTAAAAGAAAATGAATTGTCATATAGAAAATGAAATTGTAGTTAAAAATGAGATTTATGTGCTTGTAGGCAATGGCAGGTAAAGCGTTTGTTTTAGTGTTTTCGATTATTTGGCAAAAATCATAATATTCCACGATTGGAATTTGTGGAATTAAAAATGAAATTCCACTTAAAAATGTTTTAAACTTTATTCAAAATTTTAGCGTTTAAGATCTAACGGCAAAATTTTTATAAAACTATAAAACTGATTGCAATATTTGTTCAGATTGATGTCCATTTTATGAAAATAAGGATGAAGGGAGCATTGTGGCATTTAAAATAAGAATTTAAAGAATATAAGAAAAAAAAATTTAACCCACATTCTGTCATCATCATCACAATAACAATAAAAATAATAGTGAATTGTGTGCAATTTCTATCATCATGCCATAGTGAACATAAACACAACAATTCACAGTAGGTAAAGATAGATAAGTATAATGTAATTGTTCTATTCCATCTCTTTATATTTATATATTTATATATATAATGAATTTATAATGAATTTATACATTGTTTTTATGCATACAGAACTTTTGAAACGGCAAACTCCTTCTTTCCGACTTATATAGTTTGATATGCATAAAAGAAGGAAATAACCGGTAGATAGAAAATATTATATGAAACACGATGATGTTTTAATACAAATAGCGAAGAGAAAAAAATAAATAAATAATAAAGAAATAATAATTTATAGTTACAGGTATCGTTCAAGTCTTAGGCTATATAGTTATTATATTAATAAAATTTTTGAAAGAAAAATAATTGAGGACTTTTATTATTATAAATGTTGTGTAGTAGACATATAGGAAAATATAAATAGTATTTCATTTTCATGATTATGATAAATGCAGAATAAGCACAACAACAACAGCTAACTGTGACAGTTTTTGTACAATAATATAAGTTTCTATTTTAAGTTACCTATTACAATTTTACGTATGAAAATGTTTGTGTGATGGGTTTTCTATTCTATTCCAATTGACAATCAAGCCCAACCAGCCTAACAATAATATAATAAATGAATAAGGCATATAAATAAATAATAAACGTAAAGCATAAGTATAAATGACATTTTATATTAAATTGAATAATATGCGCAAGCATAAAATTGAAATGCATTTTATACAAAATGGGGGAAATTAAAGGATACATAAAAATAAATGCATCAAAATAGGAATTGCTATTTCGAATTGAATTTTATAAATTTCATCATTTTACGCAATAAAACATCAACTTGTAAATACATCCATCCATCCATCCATCCATAAAGCAAACATAGCAAAATAAATGGAAATGAAAATTAATAAATGATGACTTTCGATTGGATTTTAAAAAGCAATATTATTTTCAATTATTAATAGATTTTGGTTTAAATATCATCATTCTTAAATAATTCTAGTTTGCAATTTTGTATTAATAGCAGAATGAAAAGAAATAGACGAAACAAATGATACTTAACTTACATATTTTATACTCTTATTTACTAGGTTTTGTTTCTGTTAGGTAGCATTTCATGCATTTTATGTACGACACACGTATGTAAGTATGTAAGATGAATGTTTCTTTATTTCATTTTTTATTTTTTTTTTATTTTTACGTTGATTATATGTTATCTGTTATGTTGAAATAAAAAGTATAAGAGTACAAAGTTGCATCAATTTCACATATGAATGATAATATGGATAATATGTTTATACATCGCATATTATTGCTCGTTCCATACATCGAGAATCTTGACTTGACTACTTGTAACATCATAATAAGGGTATTAGGAATTGACATAGATTTTTTTCTTTTTTTTAAATATCATTTATTTTTTCTTCTTTTTTTTTTAGTTCTTTTGTACGATTTTGTATGTGTGAATATGTATTCTGAATAAAACGGAAGATTTTGCTTGAAAAGCTACGTGAAGATTTCTATATATCATTTTCAAACATTGAACAACAAGAGCTTAGTATATAAGTAGAAGAATTTATCTTCTTCTGTCGCTTTTTATTTTATCATTTTTTTATATATATATTTATATGTTTTTTTTATTCTGTTGTGCTGTATACTCGATCTGATGAATGTATGCTACCCAAGATGTGCTACCTAAAGAGTGCATCATATGATTTTTCAGTTTGCTAAGAAGTTTTAAAGGTTGACTTTATTTTATGATGTACGTTAAAGCAACGCAAAATATAGGGTATATAAAAGTAGTTTTATTTATTGAATGATAGAAATTGATTTTTTCTTTTTTTTTAACTTTTTTATGTTATTTATAAGAGTAAAATTATTTGACATGTGAGTGCTTTTTTAATATGATTTGTGTATTTTATTTTTATTGGAAATTTAAAGTAACTTTTGTTATTAAAAACATTTCATATAAGTATAATGTAATGTATATATAAATATATATTATATATATAAAAAAAAAAGAAGTTTGCTTTCGTAAGTTTGATTCTTTAAAAGATTACTATAATATTTAATAAAAACAAAATAAAGGACTCACAAAGCAATTTGTCTATAATTTTTTTTTTTTTTCAAAACAATTTAATTTTTAATGCGAACTCTAGCAAATTTATTGGATGACAACCACAGCATATACGAAACCGAAAACCAAATGAGAATAATATCATAAATTTTCTAAACCAAGCTAAATACAATACGGAGTTGACTCGGTGTGTACTTGAATGTATCTCTTCCTCTTCAGCTATAATATTTTGCTCACTAAATCTGTTATTATTTTATTTTATATATCAAACGAATGTATGCATTGCGTATCTTTATTTTCATATTCACATATAATCACATTATATCGTTCTATACATAAAAAAAAAAAACACTCATATAAAATGTGATGATATTTTACCTATGCTCATGCTTAACAGACATGAAATTTTGAAAGCAATAAAAAGAGATAAAGTTTATCTCTGACAAGCATACAACAAAAATTATGTAAAATTTTTATACATTTTGATATAAGTGTTGTGTTAGTCTCGTGATTTATATAACTTAAAACACAGGTAACATAAAAGTTACAACAATATTTTTACCGTCACAAGGAACGACTGATGGTCCATTCTCATTAACACAGTTCACACCACAGAAAAAGAAAATTCATGTATGGAAATCACTTGAAATGAAAGTCATAAAAATGTTAGTGTGAAAAATAAAAATAAAATATGTGAGTCACTTCAATTAATTCATTACTCTCGTAAATCTAATTTACAAATTTTGAGTGGACACATTCAAAGCTCGGAAAAGTGTCCAACAAATTATACAGTGAGCGGAATTTTTTATTTGAATAAAAAAAGAAAATCAGACGAGAAACAAAACAAAAAAAAATATGATTCAAAATTTACATAAAATTAAGTGCTATTAATTTTAAACTGGTTCTATTAAAAAAAAAAAAAAAAAGGATTGTGACACAAGAATAGTAATAAAATGAAAGCACAGTAAAAGACATATCTTTTTTTTTCTTGTTATTGCTTGATTATAAGACAATTTGTCTGTCGTTGAAAATATATACTAAATAAATTGTATTCATTCATTTTCTGAAGCCAATTCAATTTTTTATTTTCAATTTTAATAAGAAATAAAAACTTTATTTAACTTATGTTTCTTCGTTCATTTAACATATTTATCCGCCAAGAAAGAAAGCTAAAAACAAAAAAAAAACGAAAATATTTCAAAATTTTATTTATCTGTCTTTAAAATCATTATCTTTTTTCATCATAATGCACATTATAGCAAACAAACGGAAAATGAATAACAATATAATAGAAGTCATAAAATTAACAAAATAAATAATGGTATCTTTTAGTTCAACACGACACAATATGTTTATACATTTCATTGTACGATAAATAAGCATAAAACTTTAGGGAGAAGATGACATGATTAGTTGCTTTTTGTTTGAGAATGCAAACAAGAAAATTGGCATTAACTCAATTCGGATGAAAAGAACTTCAGTTTAAAATAATGCTTTTATTTATCAGTAATGGCATTGTTAACTTGTTGTGCGTAGGCTGACTTTGCTTGGCTTATTTACAATATCATCGTATATTAATAATTTCCGTTCTTACATATAATAATTTTACTGCAATTTATATTTGTTTGTTTAAAAAAAAAACCTTTTATTTTTCTCATTTCAGAACTTACAAAACTTTTCGAGTACAGACCAAAATAGGTCCTTGAACGGATCTAATTTATTGCATAGGCACTCAATAAATTCACTGAACTCATTATTGGAAAAACAAGATTTGATTTGGTCGAAAAGCCTTGCATCGCCAACAGATGGTAAGTCATTTATAATTTCTGTTTATTACATCATTTAAATATTATAGTGTTCTCGTTTCAATAATTAATACAGAACAAGAAAATCTTATGATTGAAAAAAATGATGTAATGATATTATTTTAACGACAAGAAATCTTGGCTGAAATGGATACCTATAAAAATTTCAACGAACCGTACACATAATAATTATCGTTGGTAAAAAATAAAGCTTCTAAAAGCTTTTTGATTCACAAAAATATCTTGTTTCTATTCTCTAAAGTCCAAATATTCATAGTGTGCAGCTGTTAAATTATCTTAAACGAATTAAAGTTATATCACCAATATATTCATTTACAATATCTCAGTCTGTAAAATCTTTCACACAAATGTATTCTATATAATATTATTATGATTGTTCTATTGCCAAGATATCCAAAAATATTGCTTTGACATTGTAAAAAGTTCTACTTTTAGATTTTGATCTACAAAAAAAAAATAATTGGTTGTTCTTTTTATCATCGTACTTTTTTTTATTACATCAAGGATTTCGTTCCATATGACATTGACAATACGTTGAGTTTATGTGCTTGTATATGTGTGTAAGGCAGTTTGCCTATGTGCGTGGCTTGTTTGTTTTATGCCTACTATATTCTTACATATATGGAATGGTGTGTACTGTTTATGTATCGACATGGATACAAAAAAGCAATAAACTAGATGGATACTGGAAGAGGACTCGGCAGCTAATGCAAGAAGGAAGTGAAAAATAAAATTTAGATTTTAAGTAAATGTTTTAAATGTTTCTTAGAATAATAGTTTCCTATATATTATATATTTTCTATTCAGTCACCATCTATTTTCTATATTTTACAGAAGCTTGTGTACTTAAGTTAAATATAAAAAGATAGCAAGATATTGTATTGTCTTCATGTAATAAATAAAATAATAATATACAATTTAAAGGATTTTGCTTTGGATGTGATTTCCTTTCTATTCTTCGCATCTTCTTTTTTTTTTCTTTGCTTCTTCTCGAATTAAATTAAATTGAAAAACGAAATTGTTATTACAATAATTTAATTTGACCAGAAAAAGCTTTTTGGCATTGAATAAATGTTAGATTTTTAAATAGAATAAAATTGGTCACGTTTTCTCTTAAATATTATGATAATGAATTTGTAATTTGCAGAAAGATTTTCTTTTTTCAAACTACTTCTAGTCTTTATTGATAAAATAATAGAGAAACTTCATTACATACACAAACGAATTACTTAGAAAAAGGATCAGCTTTTTTTCTTTTTTAAGTCGTTTAAGTTGTAACTCAATACGAATATATTATGTTAAAAATAAATATTGGGTATCGATTTACTTCCAGTTTTATTTGAATCGAAATACTAAGTTAAAATCGAAAACCAAAAAATCAAAAAAAAAAAAAACAAAAAAACAATGCCAAATTTCGATAAACAAATGAATAAAATATTGTATTATTTTTACGAATCAAAAAAGAAAACAATTGAATAGTTAAAGTTCTTGTTGGTTGATCAAATATTTGCATAATTACGTTGGAAAATTGTTATTATGACAAAGTCATATATTTTGTCGTGATAGTTTCAACGTCATCCAACCAAAACGGTTATTTAACAGAAGTTTCTAGAATAATAATAAAAAAAAAATAATGCATCAGTTTTTTTTTGTATTAGATTCAAATTTCACTTTCTATTCTTCCATTTTTTTCAATTATTTCAACTTCAGTTTATTAGCGTCTTAAATGAACGATTTCGATAGCTTAAATTGCATTTGAACTAAGCATAGAAAAACTTTTTTGCTTAAATTCTTGATGATTTGAATATGATGCGTTCTTAATTAGAATTTAAATTTGCGTATGCAACACCATTTTTATAATAATGCTGCAATAAAATTTGAGTAGCATGAACTTCACATATATATTTCTTATATTTCCCTGAACTCGCTCCAATATGAGTTTACGCATTTAAACTTTTAGTTTATATGGATTCGTACATTTATAATCAAAAAATACGTAGGTTTCTTATAAAGGAGTGAGTAAATTAACTTGACGACATATTTGTATGTTGAAAAAATTAAGATGGAGAAATTTATGTCGGCAAGAAAACATTCCATGCGTTAAGCAGATTCCCAGTAATATACATTTACAGCGAGAAGACAATTTGACTGCTAAGCCGGACACATGTTTTTAAATTTCTTAACTTCTTTAATAAAGAACTTAAAATAGCAACCAGAAAAATTTCACCAACTCACGAACAATTGTACTTTGAGGTAACAAGGTCGTGATTACCATTTTATTTATATCTTTTTGCTAAAAAAAACTACCGCAAAAATAAATAAAATCATAAAATATTCATCATTGAACAAAACAATAATGCGTTAACAAATAAACACCGTAAATTATTAATTCAATCTAATTCTAATTACGTATTATTTTTAATGCACATACTCATTCACTTGAACCGATATAAAAAAAAAAGTAATAGCAAAAAAAGAACCAACAACAATATACACCAACATACACAACGTAATAAAGCAAATACAGCTCGATAACATAAGACAAGACCAGACTAGATAAATTAGTAGCGGCTATTCGTAAACTTTATTTATTCTTTTGATTAATATTGCATGCAACAAATAAATTAGACATTTTAAGCGCGGCTCAAACACCATGTAGAAAATTATTTGAACGGCGGAGAGTGTTTGCAATGAAAAACAGAAGAAGTTGAAAAATTAAAAAAAAAATTACGAAACTGATGAATAAAATTAAACTTACTGATTTGTTTTTGCGGGTGAGTGTGTCTTACGGTATTATCAATAAGAAGCTGTACGTTTGTACAATTATGAATTTAATTAACTAACTAAACCGTCAAGTTCTATTTTACCTGGTCAGACTACCTTTTGCAATGGTTTTTTTCTTCTTTTTTTTTATCTTTCTTCTTATTATTATTAATTGAGTGCCAGTGAGCAATTTCGATTAATAATATGTTGATTTAAAGCGCGATCAATGCTGGTTATATTAAAAATAAGACATGACGTGACGAGATAATGGAAAAACAATAACAATTAACCGACTATTTGATAATATGATTAAATAGTTTAACGGTTTTAAAAGCGGAAATAAATTAGCAATTGAAATTATCAACATGGAAAACTCAACATTCAACAATTTGAATAAATTGATGTATCAAATAACGAATAAAGTAATTGTTTTTCGTATCATTTATTTCCACGAAAATAATATTTTATATGAGATTATTAAAATCTTAATCGGGATTTATAAAAGCATAATCATAATATTATTTTTATTTTTTAAAAAAAAAAGATTATCTGTTTGGTGGTAAGTATGTTAAGTGAATTTCCTGAAGTTTGAGTCGTTTCACTTGGCACGATTAACCGCATCGCACTCTATTTTCCAAATATTATATTATATGAAAATGAATGGGGATGGTGGTAGTATGGAGAAATCTTTTATGAATAGCATAGCATCACGGATCACAAACGAATTATTTTTTAAAGATTTTTTTCTCATTTTGTTTTTGAGTTTTTTTTTATGATTTGTAATATCATCAAGTTGGAGCATTAATGTTCGGTTGCCAACAAATAATTTTCTTCTGTTTTCTCGAATTAAGTTGCTGAAATAAATAAATTTTCGGAAGATTTTGATTCTATTCGACGTTTATTTTCTTATTATTTTTAAAATATTTGTGTGCGAATTCTTAAATTTTTTTTTTTATTTTTTGCAAGATTTAATATGTTTTTTTTTTCCTTTATTTTTGTTTTTATGATCATTTTATTTCGTTATTTTACGATAATGTGATACAGGCAATAATTTTTTAAGGTATATTTCATCGCATAATCAGCCATTATTGCATATTTCATATCTATTCACATTAATTAGACATATTTTTGAGACTATATTAGTTTTATTTAAAAAATTATATGAATTCTACTACATTAAGGTTAATTTTTTCAATCGTAGTTTAAAACTTAGTTTAGATTAAGCTCAGTTTAAATATAAGTTTAAACTAAGTTTACTTTTATGTTATTTTTCAGCTGAGTTTAAAATTGGTTTTCTCATACAACATTTTGTTTGAGCTGAGTTTAACTTAAACGCCCGATGGCCAGTTAAACTCAGTTTATATTAAATCTTGATTGAAAATATGGCCCTAAGATAAAAAAAAAAAAGAAATCACATTAAAAAACAGTAATATTACATGTGACTTAATTCAGTGAAGCTAGAATTGTTCAAATTAAATATAATAAAAATATACTTATTATATTATGTGTATAAACATTCAACTGAATTAATGAAAGTAATGAATTAATAAATTATTTATCTTTTTAAATTGTTCTAAGTTCTAATAATTGTTTCTTTACTTCATATTCAGTTTTGCATTTAATTTTTGATTCGTGCCTTTGAATTAATTTATTGATTCTGTTCCACCCGAGAAAACCTCTTTCATTGTTTGTTTACTGAATCAATTTAAAAAAAAACATTATTTCGAGTTATGCTTTCTTGTAATTTAAACAGTTCACTAAAATATTCGGGTATGCTTCTTTTGAGGCAACTATAAACTAAATGTCAACATCTGTAATCCTAATGTTAATTAATTGACTTGATTTCTATATTTTAAAATATGATATGAAAAATATGATATATGTAAAGGTAAACTAAAATAACACACGAATTATGCATGATTTGTATTTTTTTCACGTCATTAATTGATTCGTGAATTTGATATCCATGATATATCAAGTCTCCGTAGTCAAAAATAGGATTAATTATACGTTTTATGATTTTGGGCTTAATTTGCTTCGATAAAACGAATTTAGTTAGAGCATTTCGAACAAGCGCACTTTGTACCTTATTTACAGTAGCATTGACGTGAATACGTGACTATTAAAACTGTATTGTCAATTAATATAACTAAAAATTGTAATTCAATTTTATTATTGATTAATATGTTATTAATTTTTATTTTAGGTAAATTATTAATGCCAATAAGACTGCATTGAGTTTTGTTTTCATTCAACTTCATCTCGAGATCTTTTATTTTGTTGTTTATTAAATGATTTCTGATTTATTATTCATTTTTTCAATATATTCATGAATCATGTTGGGAGAACATTCAATCATTGTAAAATAATCATCTTATCACCATTCAACAAACTATTAATATACAAAGAAAAATTTAATTGACTGTTATTATCTCCTTGACAAATACCTTTATCAATAATCTTAACTATTTGAATTCTGTTTGCTGTCATATTATCAATAAATTTGGTTAATTTTTCATTTATATTATAAAATTTTAATGACTATAAAACCATCCAATGCCATATGAAGAGATATTACCATTCCTATATTACCATATTTTATTGCCTTTCTAATATTTTCGACAATATTGATCATTTGAGTCATGCAACTAATTTTTTTCCTGAAACCAGATATTGCTTTTTATTCAAAAGTTTTTCATTCTCTATATAATTAGATAATTGATTATTTATTACATATTGTTATTATTCATCGATATTCCCTATAGTAAAAATGAAGCTATAGAAAAGTATAGAATTTGAATACTATTCTATACTATTCAATCCTGTTTTAATATTTCTTATACTCAATTCAATACTATATTGAAAAACCAGTATCGAAAATAGCATTGAAATCCAATACTATTTTAATACATACTAAAAATGATTATTATTTTGATTCGGGTTGGTCTTAATCTTGGATGAGTTATTTTGGCAATTGGCATGATTAATTAATATTATTCCAATAAGATAATTGCCTGATTTTATGAACAAATAAAATAACTCCGAAAAAATATCAACCATATAATTAAAGAAAATCTTTATGAACTCTAATGATTTATTATCATTTTATTTAATGCTATCAATATATATTTGCGATTAATTTTTTTTAAACTCAATAACAGATCCCTTTATTTTAATTTTTTTAATAATTTATAAATTATAGCGCCACGAGACTTATGAATGAATGCAAATTGATCATTTATTTGATTAATAACATTTAAATCCTTATATTTTTTTTTACTGCACCTAGCATTTTTAATTAATTTCTATTTGATTTTCATTGAATTTGCGTTATCAATTTTTTTTTTGAAAAATACTTTTTTTTTGCTTTACGAATAAGTGCGTGCACTGCCTTGCTTGCTTTTGATAATTAAATTTTAAGATCACATTGCTTCTTTTTTTTTATTATATTTTATTAATTTCATCATTAATATCATTAATATCATTAATAAAACATGGTTGTTATTTAAATATTAATAGATTTTTTTTAAAAGGAATTCGTTATCCATAACTTGTACAATTCTATCATTCAATAAATTTATTTTAAGATCAACCTACATCTAAACAATCAATATTCTTAAAATTACTATCTAAATCTGATATATACTTTTTTTTTTGTACATTTTTCCCTCTTAGGCCCTCTTAGGCCCTCTTAGTCTAGTGAATGAAAATAGTTTGAAATTAAACCACGATCTATTTAATTTAATTTAATTTAATTTAATTTAATTTAATTTAATTTAATTTAATTTAATTTAATTTAATGAATTAATCGCTATATTAAATAAAGCAAGCAGAGAATTTAAGTTATGTAGACAATTTGTATTTTCACAAATAAAAATTTTCCACACTCAAAAATGTCAATGCCTATTGCTAACATATACTTTGCAATTTTATGAATATGGTGCAAATAGCCCAATATCTTATTCCATTTTTTATTTCTTCCGTTTTTTTTTTCCTTTCTTACTCTGCTTTGGCTGTTCTTTTTCCTATACAATTCTATCTAAATTGTTTTGATGATACTTTATTAGTTAGTTGTTATCTTGAAGTTGTCAATATCGTTTTTTTTTTCCTTCCAAGTTAAATAAATGGTTCGTTGATGATTTTCTTTTCTTATTCTTTTTTCTATATTCTTTTCGGCTTTTATGTTTCTTATTTTTTGTATGTACGGTTTCTGTTGCTGATGCTAGCTAATCTTCGTTTCAGACAAATATTGACGAACAGTATTCAATAAAAATGTGTACCAGAAATCCAAATTGACTCAAATATCTTTCAATTTTCGTTTCCTATATATTTTTATCTTTAAATGTATTTACAGATAATTGAATTTATATAAAAACGAAGCTTATCGCTTGCATCGAAAATATTTTATATTTAGGTTATACTTCTTCTAGTTGTTATTGCCATAATGCATATTGAATTTTTGATTGTAAAATTTCTATAAAAACTATTTTCTCTCAATTTTATATGAATTTTGGTAAAGTGTACGCTTTGTGAATAAGTTAAATATAATCGTTTATAGAGCTTGTGAGAATTATATAAAAAAATTATAATAATAATAATGAGAATATAAAATCACAGTAAAACCTGTTCAAGTAAATCAATAATCTTTAACTGAATGATTTATTCAAAGAGCTTTTCTCTTGAGATGTTGAGAAATTTTACTGCAGCTTAGATTTATGACTTGAAAGAAATTGGTAATGTCTTAAATATAACATTTCTTAACTAAAACTTATTTTTTAATTAACCGCAAACAAGAACAAAGAAAAAAAAAATTAAAAATTAGAAGTTAAAAAAAATACGGTTCCAGACATCCTAAAAAGCAATATAAATGAAAAATAGCTCCATTATAATGCTATTTCACTAACTATGGCTTGCGGTTATATACATTATTATTCATAATATTATCGCTTATTTGCCCAGTATGATGCATAGCAAGCAAGCAACACCAAAACACCATGCCATAAAAAACAAAACAAAAAATAGAAAAAAAAATAATAGAAAAATATGCACTTTTAATTGTAATAACATGTAAATGATGTGACAATTTTACCATAATAAAAATTCTCTTCATTCTTTTTTCTTTTTTTTTTTTGTTAATTTTAATTTTTTAAATATAATTAAATAATAAGTATGATGAAACTCGATGTATAATTTCATTAGTTTGATGCACTAAAATTCATTTAAATTGTTTTTTTTTTATTGTTTTTTCTGAAAATACAAAAAAAAATAGGCGAAGCGTTGTCCGTATCAGACATTTATGGACTGGGAAACTCATCAATTAATACGACAAATAATGCATCATCGATAAATGGTGGTTTTTTGGGAGGCGGAGGGGGAAATGGAGCACAACACAATTCATCTTCAATACCGTATTCTCCGCTAACACCAACATCAATGTCTCCCGGTTCGTATGTAACACCGGCCAAGAATTTTGATAATTTACAGGTGAGATTTTTTTTTTAACATATATAAATCTATTTATTAAAATCAATTTATAAAATGTTTCATCTTTTTCTTTTACTTACTCTGAGTTAATTAAGTATTAAGAATATAAAATTTTAACCACATAAGCATAAGTTTATACATGTACAAACATACTGTAAACATTTTACTAAACACCTTTTAATATAGGTACACGAAATAAGTTTTGTAATTTATAATAATATCATTGCGTTTATTAAATTATTTGGCAAAAGTTGGTAAACTAAAAGCAAAAGAAAAAAGATTGAAATAAAAATTATATAATATTTCTCAATACAAAAACTAATTATTTATATAGTGTTTTAGCTATATTTTACTTATGTGCGTTATAAGAGTTTGCTTTCTCTCAGCTTAGATAAACGCAATACATATGTTTTCATTTTTAAAAACAATTTTCTATATTTTTGTTTATTTTATAGCGTTGATGAATTGTTGTTTAAATTTTAAATATGTTGATAAATCTTGAAAAAAACGATTCAGATTAAACTTATATAATTTCATTCCCGCAAAAACTATTACATATTGGGAATATTCATAAAACATCGTAATGCTATATTCAATATATTGAGATATGAGGAAGCAGTTTTATCAATTAATTGTTCGGTAAACGTTTCAGTTTTTTCTTAACTCTTCTCTAGTTTCGAAAACCAAAATTTTTCATTTTGCTCCTTTTTTTTTATTTTGTAACATTATCAAACGACTGAACGCTAAAACATTAGCTAGAAAAACTTTTTTAAACTCGTTATTATTTTTATATTTATTTATTCTTTTTCACGTTATTCAACTAAGTATCCAAACCAAAACTATGAAATACATATAAGTTTGTGTTGTATTTGTAGTTTGAACATAAGAAATGGGTGCATACAAATAAATAATTGTGTACCTAAACATACGCGCGCCAGCAATATTACATTTATATGTTTCAAGGGATGGTTTGAGTTTGGGAAGAGCCATGATTCGGGTAGCATATTTTCTATAAAATAAGAAAAAGCATTATTGTTATTCCACTGTGTAACCACTACAGCTAACAGTAGTAATAATAATAATATATGTCTACAATTTTTCCTACAGATATACAGACATATTTGGCTATAGAACGTTCTATACGGGTGATGATGATGGCAGTGGTGTGCTAACAACACATTTTCTTATGACTAGCTCCAATCAAATAGTAATAAATTGTTTTTAGTTTTCCTCATATTCTCGCTGCCCTGTTACATTAAGTGTAATATAGTTTTTCATTAAATTAAATTTTCTTGTAATTTCTTCTATTCTGGGATGTACTTGTAATATTTTTTGTACATAGAATTATATATTGTAGTTGTGAAAACTTAATATTTTATAAGAAAATTATGTATAATATATAGGATATTGGTTGGATTACTGGTTAGTTGCAGCGAACAGAACAACTTGTTGCTTGCGGAAAACCGAATTAAGTTTCCCGATGGGTTTTTTTTTTAACTCTGTTAAGTTCTTATTTTCTTTTTGATTTATATAGATAATATAAATTCTCATTAAAAAAAAAAGGAAATTTAGTGCAACGATATTTGATGCATATTGAGAGAAAAATTTAGTAAAATTAATTTAAATGAGACTTCTTGCGTTAATTATAATTCTCATAGACGAGATATTATGGTTTTACAAAGAAAAAAAAATAGTATATTTTCTTTCTCGTATTTTCTATAAAATTTAGTTTGACAACATTGGATCGAACACACCCTTGAAATTATTTCAAAGGAATTTAGGCTATGACAGTTCGACACCAATGTCTCCGACCACTCCCACATCATTATATCCAAGAAATTATCGGGGAACAGCACTATTTAGGTTGTTATTATTTTCATTTAATTTAAAATTGCCATTAATATTCAATATTTTTGTTTTATTATTATTATTAAAGAGATACTAATAGTCCGATAACACCAATCGCACAGAATGATTCCCCAATTCAGCAATCATTTTCGTATGGTTTTTCCAGTCGTTCAAATTCACCTGAGAGCAGCGACAACAGTGCTAATTCACCAAATAACAATATCGATAATACCAATCTTTTTGATTTGATGGTTTGTTTATTAAATACCTAAAATATTATTTAATAGGATTTTAGTAATTTATTAATTGTTTTAATATTTATTAGAGTTATTTGTCAATAAATCAGTCTGGCCAACAACAGCAAAACCAGTCACAACTGACGCCACCAATAAATAATTTAACGGCAAATGATTTACAAAATTTGCATACTCTGAATGCATTAAAAATGTTACAACAGCAGCAACAACAACAACAACAACAGCAACAATTGCAACAGCAGCAACAATCCGCTAATGCGGTTGCCCAACGACAACTCAATGTGCCTTTACTTGGTTTGAATCAATTGTTACAAGGATACAGTGCAAATCAATTGAAAAATTGGCAAATACAGCAGACACAAGCAGCTAGCTCCGATGTGCATTTAGATCGTGTTGCTAGATTTCATCGATCTTCGGCTGGTAAATTTTAAGTTTTTAACACCATTTAAATTTTTATATATATTTTTTATTTCGTTTCGTAGTTAAATCTATTTAAATGGTGTTTACTTAATTTGGTTTTGCTGAACCAAATTAAGTAATAACACCATTTATAATTTGCGGAAGATTAATTATTACTATTTATTTATGAAACTTTGAATTTTGTTGTAGCATTGTATGATGCAACGTGTACTTGGAGCGGTTTTTTACAGCCACGTATTCACAAAATTATTAATTATTCGCCAAAAGTATTTTTGGGTGGAATCCCTTGGGATATCAGTGAACAATCATTAGTTCAGATTTTCAAACCATTTGGACCGATTCGGTATGAATGATTTTTTTTATTATTATTTAATAATTTTTTCTATCTCATATAATCTATTAATAATAATAATTGTTTTCAATCATTTTTACAAATCAATCCACGAAATAGTGTTGAATGGCCTGGTAAAGAAAATCAAGCTGCCCAACCAAAAGGCTACGTTTATATAATATTTGATTCTGAGAAGCAAGTACGTGAATTACTTGGTGCTTGCATCATTCAGGAAGGTAATGATGCCAATGCTGGTAATTACTATTATAAAATTTCATCAAAACGGATCAAAGCCAAAGAGGTAGGTTTTAAAAATTTATTGCAAAACTAATTGTATCGTCTTAAACAAATATATATTATATATTATACTTATAATATATATTAAACATTGATTTTTAGTCATTGATGATGATAATGATATGATGGTGGTTGACATAATAACAAGAATGAACTTTTTATCATTTTAGTATAACCCTAATGTTAAAAGATATGTTGTTGTAGTAAAAAGGTCAATTGGTTTTTAAAAAGAAAAAGTTTTAACTTTTCCTTTTTTTATATTATTTTATGCATAAAGCTTGTCGACGTTGTTAAGCTATTAACTTATACGCTGCACTTTTTTCTACTTTTTTTCCATTGCCAGATTTATATACTATACATTTTATACATATAAATCGTATTACAGCTAAAAAAAAAAGAAATAAGAATAAAAAAATTGAAGAACAAAGTTTTGTTTGTAATTACATTATTCAACTACTTACTGGTGCTTTATAAAAATGTTTCAAGTTTGTTGAATTAATTCTATTTTCAATTGCACAGAAAATTGATATTGCATTTTATATTATGCAATATGATAGGGATATTATCTGCGTGGTATATAATTAAGAATTAAACACTTAATCTTAAAATTGATTTATTTTGTTTAGTAATAATAATTACTGGAAAATCAATCAATCAAAAAGTTTTTTTTTATGAAAACATAAATTTTAGTTGCTCAATTTTAATTTTAAATAGCGTACAGAATAATTTTAATACAAAATTTATATTTTATTTTCAAATGAAAATGTATATATCAATTTCAGGTTGAAGTTATCCCATGGATTATTGCTGATTCAAACTATGTTATACCAACGTCCCAAAAATTGGATCCAACCAAAACTGTGTTCGTTGGTGCTTTGCACGGAAAATTAACAGCTGAAGGTTTAGCCAAAATCATGAATGATTTATTTGATGGAGTTGTTTATGCAGGTAAATACCTAAAAAGAATTTAAATTATTTTATTAATTTTTGCACATATTCATTTAAGTTTTTTTTTAATTGTTTTTAAAGGCATTGATACCGATAAACATAAATACCCAATTGGGTCGGGTCGTGTTACATTTAATTGTAATCGCTCATATATGAAGGCTGTTGCATCAGCTTTTATTGAAATAAAAACTGCTAAGTTCACCAAAAAAGTTCAAGTTGATCCATATTTAGAGGATTCGTTGTGTTCAGCATGTGGCGTTCAACATGGTCCATACTATTGTCGTGAATTGTCTTGTTTCAGGTAAATATGTCAAATATGATAAAATATTTTTCTTCAATGACTTTCAATAACAATATAAATTCAATATATATTTAGATATTTCTGCCGAACTTGCTGGCAATGGCAGCATTCATCTGAACCAGCATTTCGTAATCATAAACCTTTAACACGTAATTCGAAATCACAGCAATTGGTTGGTATTGGACCACAATCCACATCACCAACTACAGCTCCAACACAACCACCATTTTTTAGTCGTCAACAATAATTTTTTTTCTATATTATTATTATTATTTTTTTTTTCTTTTTTGTCGTTGTCACCGTATACTTAACACTAGTACACACTGCAGTCTTTATATAAACCCGTTGTGTGCTTCTCATTTTTTTATTGGCAGTAGTTACATTATTGTTTTTCTTTTTTGTTTTTTTTTTATACCATAATTATATGCCGCTACGCTGCGAGGTTTAAGGCGATTTCGTTAGTAACTATGTTTATATAGAGACTAGAATACACACCACAAATCAGTAGAACACACGATATTAATGCTCTCCCTAAAAAGAAAAAAAAAACATTTCAAATACTTTTTTTTATTTGGTTGAAATTTACAATTTGAAAATCTTTTGTTTTAAAAATGAACGAACAATTGACAAGAGAAAAATGATTGAGCTATTAAAAATCATGAAAATTTGAAGAAAGATAAAATATTAAAACACTGGTATTAATAATTTTCATTGATTGTCGAAAATTTTATGGAACATTAATTTAAAGAAGTCGAGTTAATTATCGAAAATTTTAAAGTCAAATTAAAATGCTTGATTGTAAATATTTTATTAAAAGCATCAAACTAAAAATTGTAAAGTTATCAAAAATATCAAATATTTTTATTTATTTAAAAAGAAATAGACGTGAAACCAAAATCGCACAAAAAATACTGATTTTACAATTTTTATAAAAAAAAAATAAAAAAAAATGTAAATGTTCACAAGAAACAAAAGAAAAGCTTAATATTAAATGCTTGGTTAACTTTCTTTCTAAATCTAACCAATTTTTCTTACAAAATGTCAAAATATTTTTTTGCTGAAGTTTTTAGCATTTTGTAACTTTTGGATTGTGAACAAATTTTTAATTTGTTTTTACACAATAATTAAGAATAATATTTTATATTTTTTCAAATTTATTATTTTCATCGACAAAAAAAAAATTACCTTTTTGTTTTTATTTTTCAACAAATGAACTGTTTTTTTTTTTGGGCTTTTTCAAATATTACTCAAATAAATTATTCTTGATTATATTTTGCAGTCTTCACTATCGTGAAATTGTAAAATATAATTTTTAAGGCTATGAAAAAGCATTTAACTTAAAACAAAAATGTATTTAACAAATTTTAAACAAGCTGATTGATCTCCGGAGAGCTTTAATTATTGTTTCTTTTCGAAAAATCGTGTTAATCAAATGGAGCCTAAAAAAACATAACAAAAAAAATAAATAAAATAATAAAAAAACACATATTATTATTTATGCAATGATTAAATATGCACAAAAAAAAAAAAAAACCAAAAAAATCTAAAAAAAATTTTTATATAAAAAGGGCTATTGCGGCGTGTGTTAGGTGTGATTCTATATTAACTGATCGCGATTGACACGACCAAATTGATATTTTTCTATAATTTATTTTTCTTTGTTTTACTATTATTTATTTATGTATTATTATTATCATCATTAATTTTTAAGTGATTTAAGTTTATTATTCAATAATTTTTTTTTTTTGTTTAGATAATAATTTCAAGAAAATTATTATTTTTCTAATTGTATTGTTTGTGAATAATTTTTCTTTTGGCAAGATTTTTGCTCCCATTTTTTATTTTTTTTGTTTGTAAGAAAAAAAAAACCATAAAATTATGTTTAATGTTCATAAGCAGAGTTTATAATTAGATAAAATTATTGAAAATAATTATTAACACTCTCGAACATATTTATTATATATTATCAAGGCAATAATATTAAGAAAGAATGAAAATAATTAGCAATAATGCAATTGAATTGTGGAAAATTATTGTTTTCGAAAAACGCGAAATAATTAATTAATTATTAGGTAATCGCATTTATATTATTATTATTATTTTGTTGTAGTTAGTTGTTTACCAGAGAAATTAAATTAATTTTATGACATTCTGTTAATTAAAGAAAATAATTAGCTATATACTTAGAAGAAAATATAATTTGCATTAAAAATATATAAAAATGAAACAAATATTTAGAATCAAAAACAAAACTATAAACAGAAAATTAAATAAAGCTAATAGAATTTTCCGATATAATTTAATTTTTGAAAATAATGGGAAAAAACATATTAGATTGGTTGATAGTAAATATTCAATCAGTTTGTTTATGATTTTATTTTAATGTAGGAAAGAAAAGTTTGAAATCGCTAAACGATAAAATAATGGTAACATTTCGAATAATCTTCTTATAAATCATATATTTACTATTTTTACATATTTAAAAATCCAATTAACGCTAAATTAGTTCTGCAGCGCATAACTATAACTTAACTTGAATATAAATGTAATGTAGTTCAAGCAATGAAGATTAGCATGATATATTTAATAGTAAATATTATCACATGCATGGACGATTTATTATTATTATTATTATTATTATTATATTTTTAAATCAAGAAATGACATATTTTGTTCATTTTGAATACAAACTGATTGAAAATATTATTTGCCATCAATTTATTCAACAAAGCCAAATATAAAAAAGGCGGAAATCGTATATTATCTTGAAAGCCAAAATTATTAAAAGCAATAAATAATTTTAATTTCTTTTACCAGAAATATAATATAATTTTTTTTTTTTATATTAGAAATTTCAATTTAAATTCATAAACTTAACAAAAGAAATTAAAAAAATTTGGTTTCACTTTTTTTTTTATTTAATGAGAAAAAAACAATGAAAGCCCGTTTGGCCGATAAAAAGTTTAAGTATCGCTTAAACTAACATCTTGCTAAAGAAAAACAATAATATAATTTTACAGTTTTTTCAAAATAGAAAACCGAATTTTATTTGGAAACACAGTTAATAATCGAAATAATTATTCCAAAATATGGAAAATTTATAAAAATAATACTGATTAAAAATTGTTATAAATTATGTTTATATTAAAAAAAAAAAAAAAAAATGATATTTACAACCAAAAAATTGGTCTTTAAAAACAGACTTTCTTATTTTATTTATTTATTTTAAATGTTAATTGTTTTTACATATTTACGTTTAATTAATTGGTTGTGGTAATTGTATAGTTTGTTTTTTGTTAATTGTGAATGTTTTTCGTTGTCTCGAAAGTGTAATTAATTTTGTACTGTTTATTGTCGCCAAAGAAATGAAATATATTAGTTTTTATTTATTAGTTATGCTTTTTTGAATTTTTATTACTTTTATATTAAATTATATTAAATACTATAGTGTGTTTAATTGTATTTGAAAATATAAAATGTCGGAATACTTTTGTTGTCGTCTTTTAAAAATTAAAAAAAAAAACCACTTTTAAACTATTTTTATCCTACAAGTTTCTGAAATCGTGTGTGCGTAAAACTCCTTATTGTTCAAAAAAAAAAAATATATATATATAATAAAATTAATTAAATTTTAATTCTCCAAATTATTTTTAACTAAATTATTAAAAATTGTAATAATTAAATTATATTTTAACTAAATTAATAATAATAATACATAGTTTTAATCATTTCTTATTTTAAATATTTTCAATCAATATTTGTCAAAAAAAAAACAATTAATTTAATTAATAAATAATAATTAATACATTTTGAAATAAGAATATGTATTATTTTATAGAATGTTAACATTTTTTTTTATAAATATCAAAATACCAAAAAACTGTTTCTATTTAATTAATTATCTTACACTTATTTTTATTTTTACTGTATATCTTGATGTGGTTTTAAAGAGTTTAAAAAAAAAATATTTTTAAAATTTGTACTCGGTAATTCGTAATAATGGTGCATTAATTCAGACTTGACAACAGCTATAGCGGACTCTATGCTATTAGTAAACGGAAGATTTAAGTGCCAAAATCAATCATTTTATGTATATTTTGACAATTAAAGAACTCCGTTCACGCTAGTTCAAAAATATCTGTCAGAGATCGGTCATTTTGTTGCCAAGTTGCGAATGAAGAAAAAGAATAACTTAGAAAATATACAAAATTGAAAATGAAATATTTTTAATTTAAAAGTTTTAGATAATTTTTTTAAAAATCATAGTGAAATGTTGAAAATTTACTAATTAAACAAAATATGATTGTAATAAAACCAAATAATTGCTGTTAGACAAAACCATATTTTAATAAAATATTGTGATTAATTATTTAAATATTATTTTGGACCAACGACTTTTGTTTGCAAAACGCGGGCTATCAAAAATTATTTTTTTTTGGTACAAACATTTACTAATATCCTCATTTACCTTAATGAAACAACCTTTTTTTTTGTTGCACATAAAAAAAAAAAACAATGGAATGTTATTTATATGGAAGAAATAATAACCATTGAATGATAATTTCGTAAATTTTTAGTCCATTTTGTATTTATTTATATTTTTGGAACATTAAGTAATAATTTGGGCCATTCAAATATTAATCATTAATTATTATTATTAATCTAATATTATATTTTACTTTATTTTTAAAAAAAATAAAGTATTGGTTTCTTATTTTTTTTTTCTTTTAACTAAGTTGAAGTGTACTGCCATTGGCAGCTAGTTTTTAATTTTCTATAACTTCCATTTCGAACCAGATTGCTTTGTTTGTAAAATATGTGAATATTTGCTTTCCAAAATTAATAATAATAATGCTCATTGGTGAATTGAAACAATTTCAACTTAATTTTAGAGATTAGAATTTTTAATTTTGCTTTTCTAAAAAAGGGACAAATTGGAAGAATGTATAAAGAAAAATCAAATCTTAATGTATTTTTAAATGTCGCTTTCAGCTTTCAGCCTCAGTCTCAATCAACTTAATTCTTTTGCAATGTTTTGCAACAGTTATCAGAAGAAAACTGTTCAAATAAATTTAATTTATTTGCTTATTCATTTATGAACAAAATAAAGTAGAAATAAATAAACTGCAACACTTGTATATAAAGGTCTGTAATCAGAACAAAATCTCTAACTTTATTTGATTTAGTATGATAAAAAAATAAATATTTTATTTTAGATCCAGACCATGAAAAAATACTTGTTTAGCTTGGATCTTTATTAACAACTTACAATTTGCAGTTATATTAGACAAATTTAATAATATTTCAAACATCTGATCTCATAATTGGGTATTTGAATTTTCTTAAATATTTTTCTTTAAATATAATTGAGAGAGAATCCTTTAACTTTACACTCTTCCATTTTTTGAAACGATATTTGTTGTTGTTTAATTGAAATATTTTTATACTCAGTTTTACCTAAAAAAAAATAAAGCTCTTTCTCGGTATTTTCACGAACAACAAAAAAATAATTGTTGTGTAATTGAGTTTTTGCGTGAAATCTTCTATTTTTTATATAGGAAGTACAAAATAGATTTTTTTTTATAGATAATATCGATAATTGGCATAAAAATACAACCACCAATTTATTCATTTAAAATATTTTGCAACAACAAATCATCTTTTCCTACTTGTTCCAAAAGTTTGTTGTTAATCAACCTGGTTTTTAAAGACTTAATTGTATATTTATTTAGATAAAAAAATCTATTTTAGTAATAACTCTCATAAAATGAGAAAAAAAATGTGTGGAATTTTAATGTAATTATTATAATGAAGAAACAAATATTAACTTTAAAATATCTAAAAAAAAATTTTAGACATAAATTAAATTTTTATTATAACATGAAAATTATAATACGTAATTCAACAAGAAAAAAAATACCATTTGCCTTTTTAATCAAATATTATAAAAAAAAAAATTAAAAATTAAAAATCGCAACAAAAAAAGTTCTTAAAAAACTTTTATTGGCATTATTATCTATTAAGTGAATGTTGTAAAAATTAACACAAAATTATCTAGAATTCTAATTGTTGCTTCCGTATCAATCAATAATTGTGACATAAATAACCATTTCTTTTTAGTAATAAATATTTTTTTTTTTTTTTATGTAAATTGAAACTAAACATGTTTTCGCTACCATCTCACAATTCGCAGTTTTCGCAGTTTAATTTTATTTGCTATGAAATTTTGTTTGATTTCATGAAACTTCAGAATAAATAGTGGAATTAATTTATTTAAAATGAGAATAATTAATAAAAAGAAATGGTTAATATAATTCACATTGTTTTTAATCCTAAATACCTTGTAATAAATGTGAAATTAAGTATAAAATTTAAAATATGAAAATTATAGTGACTAAATTAAATACCAAAAATTAATTAACAATGAACAAATATTTTGTGAAAAATATTATTATCGTTAATATTGTTAAATTTTTTTATAAATTATAACATTATAAATTGTGTTCCGCGTCTAACGCGCTAGCTTAATATTGTTGTATAATTCAAATAAAGAATTAAGAAAAAGAAAAAACTTCTAGAAAGAGTCTGGTGAATATCATCACCTGATCGCATTATGCGACTTACTAATTAATTAGTTATGAGAAATTTAAAAGAAAAAACATACAAAAAATAAATATGAATTTCTCCTTAAAAACATTAATTCTATTCGGTTGCAATTTTTATTATCCAAGTTTGTATGATCAAAGTTATTTATTTGTATAGCATTTTTTTCGCAAAATTGAACTCTTATCATTTTCTTTTTATTTATTGTTGAAATAGTTTTAAATTTTTCTTCTTTTTGTTTTTATTTGTAGCCAATTTTGAATATTTAAAATAATAATAAATCAATTGTTTTAAATTTTTATTATTTAAAAAAAATATGTTGAAAGCTAATAAATTAAAAAAAAAAAAATTATTTTGATAAAAGAAAATATAGAAAATTTAAAATGCGATGGATTATTGTTAATAGGAGGGCCTAACCAACATTTGAATTTACGTAAAAAATGCCGTAAATCCGTTTTTTTTTAAAAAAAAGAATCTTTAAACACATTGATGAATATGAAAATTAAATGAGTTACTGTTTTTAAATAAGAAGAAGAATGAAATAAAAAAAATTGTCACATGAGGTAATTTACTTAATCAAGAAGAAAAATGAAATAAAAAAAATTGTCACATCATTTTGCATGTGAAACCGTTGACAATAATCCATCGATTTCAATAAAAATATTAAATGGCAGAAAGCGTATTTAACAAAAGAAAATTTAATACCAAAATTATTATTATACCAAACAAAAAAAAAATTAAAAAAAAAATATGATGTATTTTTTAACAATATTATAAATATTTAATAGTTATTAAATAAAGGAAACAAATTGCTCCCAATGTGCTTATTTTATTTTTAAAAATTAAAATATCGTTTTTAAATATTCGATTATGGCTTTGTGATTTGCGCGTGAAGATAAATAATATAATTATTAGTTACAAGAAATGTTCTCAAAATTCCATTATAAAAACAAATTCGCCGTTGCCCTTGCCCTTGCCAGTATTTATTTTTCAAACAGAAGGCAAAACATGAGATTATTTAATAAAATCAGTAATAATGAAAAATTCATATAAAATTACAATTACTTAATAATTTTGTTTCATGAAAAAACGAGATAATTAATTTGTAAATCAAGAAATGCTTTGAACCAAACTATTTAAAATAATAATTAAAATTAAATTGAATTGAATAACGGAACTTTTTTATAAAATGAAAAAGAAAAAGAAAAAGAAAAAAAAAATATAATTAGCTTGCATTTAAAAGAAAAATGTTTTTAAAAAAAAGTCTGATTTATAAATTAAAAAAAATAAAAACTAGAAAACGCGCCAGTGTGTGTTAAATACGAGATATTAAATATGGCAATATGAACTTTATGTTATTTATATTAAAATTTAAAGATTTAAACAAAATAAAACAAAATATAATTTTATTAAATTTATTTAGTAAATATAAAATACAAAGTAAAAATAAAAATGTGTTGCATAAATGTTTTAATATAAAAACGATATTTTTAATATATATAAAATACAACAAAACACAAAATACAATAATTATTATTATTAAACTCATCAAATATGGCAATAAGGCATGCAAATTGTATTTAAAAAAAAAACAAAAAAAACCTAATAACAATAAATTTATAAACAAAAAAAAAAAATATATGAAAATATAATTATTAAAGTAAGATATTACCAACAACCACATTCACAACATTAACAACAATAATAATAGGGAAGAAAAGAACAAAATACAGTATTCTAAAAGATATTATATATATTATATGACAATATAGAACGCCTATATTATTCAGAAACTTTTTATGAATTATCTACTATTAAAACTATTAATCATTATTGAAACAAAAAAAGATTATAAAAAAAAAAAAAAAAATGGAAATGCTTAATTTATGTGTGAATAATTTTAATTTATTTTAATTTTTGAAATATATAACAATGAATTAAAATTATATATAAACCTCTGATATTTTTATTGTCTATTTAAATTTATCTTAAATATTCTGCATTTACTCTCATTGAAACCAGAAATTACTAAATAATGTCTAGGTATAGCTTAGGGAATGCGCGAAATTTTACTCAATAGCCGCAGTTTGGATATGAGAGTAGTTGACAAGTACTCTATGAATTTTACGTTTAAAATAAAGGTCTATCGAATGAAAAATACTAATTAATTTTTTTTGTCAAAAAGTGATAAATTAAAAAAAAAAGCAGTAATTGATAGTCTCAGACCTCTGAGCAAACTATATTAAAAACAGTAGTAAGAGCAGAAATATTGTACAATTCGATATAAATTTACCAAATATTAATTTACCATTCCGACCAATTTTCTGTAGTTGTTTGCAAGTGGTTGTCACCAAAGAAAGATCAGCATCGAATTTTTTGTCAGAATTACAAGTTAATATTAGCTTACCTAATAGAATAAAAACAATGTTTTGATTTAATTTTTTTTTTAAATGTTTCACAAATTTATTCAATTTTAATTGGTGCTTACTAAAATACTAAAATGCTTTAATATAACAAGAAAAAAAAAAAAAATTGTGAAAAATAAGTGCACCTCAATTTTATAAAGAGATTTGTTCGCCAGCGAACATTTTATCATCAAAATTATATCTTTTAAATTTTATATTACAGAAGAAAAGAAAACTATAAACAAAATAATAATAATGTAGTAATGTACAATATGACTAGAAACTATTTTTTAATACATTTCTTTTTGGCAAAATATTGATAAATTCCAATGAATGCTGATAAGGAACCAATAGCACCGACATGCCATGTTTTCAATTTACCACCCCACAGCCACCCTTTTGGCAGTGTACTAACAGCTTGCGTTAAATCTAAACATAATCTTGCAATTGATATTAATTCCATTCGTTGGGTGGCAAGTAGTTTTGTCAACGCCTCGCTATAAACGAAAATTATAGTAGTGAACAAAAATGTATAATAAATTCTTGATAATAATTTATTTACCAAGATTCCTGTTCTAGTTTATCTAAACATCGTTTATGTTGTTCCATTATTGATACGGATCGGCATGTTCTACAAAAGAAAAATAAATTAGGAGCTTTTAAGATATTAATTAATAAGTCATTTGTCACATGATATGACAAAACGAAAACACACATGAGGTAATTTACTTAATCATGGTGAGCTTAAATATATATATATACTTTTTTGCGATAAATAAATAAACCGAGTTTACTTAAATGTATTTAATAGTCTTTCAATGCCTAAAACAGTCATCATAAAATAATTAACTTAATTTTTTATTATTTGTTTAGCAACACAAAAAAGATTAATAATATAAAAAATAAGATAAAATATTTACGCGTTTTATATTTTATGTACATTTGTGGCTTTATTGTTTTTGTTTCATTTATAAGTTTCGGTATTTGGTATTTTAGTTGGCTCTTTAATTGTTTTAATGTTATAATTAGGAACGTGTACTCACTTCATTAAATTTAAATAAATTGACGTGACCCAGAATACTGAACTAATTGTATCCCATTTATTTTGATCCTTCACTGTAATACAATTATGTTCTGCTAGCCAACATATTTTCTCAACTGGATAGTAAATATGATCAACAACGTTTGCTAAAAGGCCAATCAAAGATATGGTTGGATCTGCTTCCTGAATAATTAAAAAGAAATACAAAAAAAATATAATTGATATTTAATATTGATAATTTTTGTGTCTCATTAACTTATATGGAATATTGTATGATTTATTCTTACTTTTGATCCCAATCCATATTCTAATGTATATTGCAACATTGGTATGTCATCAACAAGTCTTAATGTGGCTCGTGCACCTGATATTTTTGAGCTAAATATTGCCAATTTTTTTGCTAATTCTGGATTACTTGTCGCATATAATCCAGAAGCTAATTTTGTTGTATAGCAAAGTGTTTTCATTACCTATTTAACATTTCAAAAGAAAATTTAGGAATTGTTATTTGAAAATGAAAATTACCATATAATTACTAGGAAATATCTATATTTATTTACATGTTCTGAAATTGATTAGAAAATAATTGCCTGTTAACAGAAATTATAAATTACAATGCAACAGATTTAAAGACCTTTTTGGTATGAGAAGAATGAATCGTGAACGTTTAAATTGAAATGTTAATCTTATAAAATTCATGTAATGATGACATTACGTTTCTAAATTTACGCACACAAATATTGATTAATTTTCCTCAAATGAGAATCAAAAATTCTGAAAAATTGAACGGAATGTAAAATCAAAGAGCAACAGTTTCAGATGCATGTATATTATTTTATATACCTAATATGGTAATATATTCTTTCTCTTTTAATTCGAAATTGATTTTCATTTTACTTTTAATTTTTCTTCTTTTTTTTTTATGGTAGGATCAAATTAGGTAATTTTCTTATAAATTGTTTGTATGCATATGTTCATTATTAAATTTATTTTAACTTTACATCGTTTCTTTTTATAAAAAAGAAAACAAAAATCCAACTATGAATCCGATATAAATATAATATATTATATGAAATAAATTTTAATGGAAACTGATAAAGTGTTTATACATAATAATATATAATATAGTATATATTTTGTTGCATAATGTTTAATCTAAATATTCTTCAATTATTCACTTTGTCATTTAATTTTCAAAGTGATTTATATTACACGTAAATTATAATACCTACGTATAATATTTATGATTTATTATGAATTTTCTGATTTTATTTGAATTAGGCCGTAGGATTTTGAAAATCAATCATTGTCATTATTTACTATTACTGTTCTATGATTTAATATAATCTTTAGAAAAAACAGAAAATCCTTAATCGGACAAAATATATATATTATGGTCGATCGAATTATTCAGAACTGCCGGTACCATCATTTTTTAAGTAGCATTTGGTCTCCTGAGTAACGTGTATAAATGATTTTGAAAATA
>JAABKK020057480.1:0-10688 GCA_011634745.2 Catotricha subobsoleta
TCTCAGGCATCCCGCTGTGGTCGTCGCGGTACAACATTTTACAAAAAAGCATTTTTTTGTACCGCAGCAACATTAACAGGATGCCTGAGAACTTCGAGAGTATTAAAAATAATTTTCTTGTTGTTGGTTTCCTATAAGTCGGTTTAATCAGTTTTTCCATTTTTCAAACAAAATTCTAAGATATTTGCACATAATATTTTTAAAAAGGTCTCTGATTGACAGTTCGCTTCCAGTACGTAGAACGAAACGAAAACTCGTCCGTGAGTAGATCATACCTTGTAGTTATTGTACCATGGGTTTTAGAATTCCAATAGACTACATAAGTAAGGCGTTGAAATACTTCAGACTGGCATTAAAACAATGAAAAATGAGCCGTGAGCCGTTATACTTTTATACTTATATTATTTTATATTCAAATTTTCTGTTCACTTAGTGTTCGACAGTAACCCAAATAAATCTTATATTTAAAAATATTCGCTTGAGAGCTATATCGAATAGAATTATTCTCAAATTATTTACAGTTGTATCCGAAATTTAAATCAATGAAAAATAAGCCGTAAAGCGTTTTACTTTTGTAGTCAATTTAAATGGTTGTAAAAAATGTGTGGTGAAAACTCTGCATTATGTTTTCTGTTATAAACATCATCGTGCGTGTTACCCGCATATGACATTTCTGTAAAAATTATTAAGTGTACGTGCGTTTACGTTTTTAAAGCGTTTTAAAATAATGAAATAAAATATAAATTTGTCTTATTATATTTATTTGATAAAAGTTAATTATTTGAATGGCGAACACATCCGATTCAATACCTATGGAAGTAGATTTTGTAAGTAAAAATGATTTTTTAATCAGTTTTTTGATGCATTTGCAACTTAATTTGTTGCTTCGTTAACCTTACTTTTATTTGGCGGATACCAAAACGGTTTAATCGTACAATTAAAATTCATAAATTTATTGTTTTTAGGAATCTTTAATTGAGTCTATCCTTTCGAAAATATTATAAATAAATTCTTGGATTCGTGTATGATCTTATATAAAAATTCTGAATTGGTTTTGTAAAATTCTACAGATCAGAAAAGATTGTGCAAATGAAGAAAACATATACATAATAATGATTTTAATAACTACTTAATAATATTTAACTTCAACAACTTTATAAGAAAAAATATGTTTATATACAATTTTTTATAACCAATATTTTTCTGTTTTTTTTCTTTTTTTTAGCCAGAAGAAGATATACCATACGAAGAAGAAATCCTTCGCAATGCTTATTCAGTAAAACACTGGCTACGATACATCGAGCACAAACGCAATGCTCCCCGTTATGCAGTGAATATTATATTTGAACGTGCTCTGAAAGAATTGCCCGGCTCATATAAGCTATGGTATAATTATTTACGTACACGCAGAAAGCAAGTTCGTGGTAAATGTATCACTGATTCGATGTCTGAAGAAGTAAATAATGCATTTGAACGTGCAATTGTGTTTATGCATAAAATGCCCAGAATTTGGATGGATTATTGTTCATTTATGTCTAGTCAATGTAAAATTACTAGATCACGTCAAGTATTTGACCGAGCATTGCGTGCACTTCCAATAACACAACATCATCGAATATGGCCATTATATTTAGGATTTTTGAAACGATTTGATATTCCTGAAACAGCTGTTCGTGTTTATAGACGTTATCTAAAGTTGTTTCCTGAAGACGCCGAAGAATATATTTCTTATTTAACGGATGCTGGGCGCTTAGATGAGGCCGCTCAACAGTTGGCCAATATTGTTGATAATGAGCATTTTGTATCAAAACATGGAAAATCGAATCATCAACTGTGGAATGAGTTATGTGAATTGATATCGAAAAATCCAGATAAAGTGCATTCATTAAATGCGGACGCAATCATTCGTGGTGGATTGCGGAGATATACTGATCAATTAGGTCACTTGTGGACATCATTAGCAAACTATTATGTGCGTAGTGGATTGTTTGATCGTGCTCGTGATATATACGAGGAAGCCATTCAAACTGTTACCACAGTACGTGATTTCACACAAGTTTTTGATGCATATGCCCAATTTGAAGAGTTAAGTTTAAGCAAACGAATGGAAGACTTAGCAAATATGGCATCACCAACACAGGATGATGAAATTGATGTAGATTTACGTTTAGCTCGATTTGAATACTTAATGGATCGACGTTTATTACTATTAAACAGTGTATTGTTGCGACAAAATCCACATAATGTACCTGAATGGCATAAGCGCGTACAATTATATGAAGGTAAACCACATGAAATAATCACAACTTACACGGAAGCAGTTCAAACAGTGCAACCAAAATTAGCTGTTGGTAAATTACATACATTATGGGTAGAATTTGCAAAATTCTATGAGCAGAATGGACAAGTTGAAGATGCACGAATCGTGTTTGAGAAAGGAACTCAGGTTGAATATATAAAAGTAGATGAATTAGCGGCAGTTTGGTGTGAATGGGCTGAACTGGAAATTCGACAGGAGCAATACGAAAGTGCATTAAAATTAATGCACCGTGCAACCGCAATGCCAAAACGAAAAGTGGCTTATCATGATGATACTGAAACCGTTCAAATGAGACTTTACAAATCACTTAAACTATGGTCAACCTATGCAGATTTAGAAGAGAGTTTTGGAACATTCAAAACATGTAAGGCAGTATATGATCGCATCATTGATTTGAAAATATGTACGCCGCAAATTATTATTAACTATGGAATGTTTTTAGAAGAAAACAATTATTTTGAAGAGGCATTTCGTGCTTATGAAAAAGGAATATCACTTTTTAAGTGGCCAAATGTATTCGATATATGGAATATTTATTTGACAAAATTTTTAAAACGTTACGGTGGCAGTAAATTGGAGCGCGCACGTGATTTATTTGAACAGTGTTTAGAAAATTGCCCACCAGATTTGGCTAAATGTTTCTATTTATTGTATGCAAAATTAGAAGAAGATCATGGTCTGGCAAGACATGCAATGGCTGTATATGAACGTGCTACAACCGCAGTTAAAGAGTCTGAGATGGCTGATATGTTTAATATTTATATTAAAAAGGCAGCTGAAATTTATGGTTTACCGCGAACACGACAAATATTTGAAAAGGCAATTGAAGTATTACCAGAAGAAAATTCGCGTGATATGTGTGTACGTTTTGCTGAAATGGAAACTAAACTCGGCGAAATTGATCGAGCTCGAGCGATTTATGCACACTGCAGTCAAATATGCGATCCACGAATAACAGCTGAATTTTGGCAAACATGGAAAGAATTTGAAATACGGCATGGTAATGAGGACACTATGCGTGAAATGTTGCGAATAAAACGAAGTGTTCAAGCAACATACAATACACAGGTTAATATGATGGCAGCCCAAATGGTACATTCTGGAGGTGCTGTTGCTGATACAGCCGCGGCTCAAAAAGATAGTATGCGTTTATTAGAAGCTAAGGCTATGGCAAATGGTGGACCATCGTCGAATGCACCGAAACCGGTGAGCAGTAATATCATGTTTGTTCGAGGTGAAACACAGGGAATAGCTGAAAAGAACAAAGTTGTTAATCCCGATGAAATTGATATTGATGATGAAGACGATGAAGAAGAAGAAGAAGAAGATGATGATGATGATGATGTTGCTAATGCCAATCATGAAAAGGTTGTGATGCAAAATGTAGCAATCGAGAAACAAATTATTCCCAGTAAAGTTTTTGGAAGTCTTAAGAAAAAAACGGATGATGACGATGACGACAATGATATACAATAATTTTCTTTACTTAAGCATAATAAATTTGTAAAAAATAATTAATTATTTGTTCTTCTTATTTCTCATTAAAATAATAATTATAGGAAATTTAGAAACCATGTCTCACTTAACCCTTTTTTTAAGTTAAATAAACACATAATAAATATAATGACCTATGTCGTTACAGCATCTATACATACCAGTTGCATAAGCCAACATTAGAAATGCGACAAGTATCATTAAATCAAAAGCTAATCCAAAAGAATGAGACATAAAAAATTGAATAAATCAACCCGTTTACAAAAAAGATATATAGGAGAAATTTGGTAACTACTCTTGTCTTCCTGCCCGCATTATATAATTGTAAAACAAATATTACTGATTCCAATTATATACTGTATGATTTACTATGTGCTGTGCAATGTGAATATATGCAAGCAATATACCTACCAATTAAATAGAAATAAATCAATATACCCCGCCAACGATTGATATGATTATTTTAAATACTTATAAATTTTCTTTTAAATTAAATTTTTAGTCTGCTAATATAAAAAAAAAAAAAACTATTTTTGAAAACCACTTCAGCCAAATATTTAATATATGTAAATTGCTTATTATGTGAGTACGATAAATAACCATAAATTTATCATTTTGCTCGTCATTATGTTATTTGTTTGCCATCACTCCATCAGCCAAGTCAACTATATTACTATTTTACATATTCAATATTTTTGTTTTCATTATTCTTATACTTACCTATCATAATCAATTTGATAGATGTTTTTATTTTGTTTAGCTCTCAAGTTTAGCTACTGTGACCAAATATAAATTGAAAAGAAGCAAATAGCAATTGCTTATATAATATATATATATATATATATATAAGTTATCTATTTACATTTCTTCACTTAAGGAAGATTATCGGATATATCATTTCCGTTTTCAATTTTGTTTAATAATTTGTTTATTGCGCATTACTGTTCGTTGAGTGAAAACAATTGACTGTTCAGTTAAGGTATACACTATTGCCAGAGATACTTGATTCTGTATAATTGCTGAAGTAATATTCAAATATTAAAAGACAGAGCGGTATGAATAGTGAATTGATTGGTTTTCATTTTAAATATCAAGGTTAATCATCATACATTCAATATCGACTGAAAGAATTTCAAATAGGTACTTAATTAACTATATTATATATAAATGCATTGGTAATAGCGTTTATAGTTTTATCCTGCGGGTTTTATATAAATATTCATGCATTAGTTATTTCTTATTTAAACTAATTTTAGACAAAATTTAAATGTGAATATGCATTTGAACGAATATTAATTCAAATATATGGTAAAATTGTAATATGATATCAGGAAGTTTTTAGATATATGTTCTAATTATTAAATTTTGAGATTTTCTGTAACCTTTATTTTTAGACCATTGTTTAACTTTCCAAAAAGATTTTTTTTAATGAATTATCTAATATGACTAATCATTATGAAAAATCGTATCAATATATTTTTATAAGTATGTATTAATATCAGGTAGGCCGGGTTCGACCGAAAAAAATTATTCGGTCATGACCGGACCCCGACAGTTCTGGACGCCAAATTATGAGATTTTTGGCATTGGAATAATCAATAGAGTTATAGAGCTACTCAAGTGGAACAAGTTTGCTGAATATGCTAAAACAGTAGTTCATATAGATGTAGTTTGAAACTATAGTCAATAGCGTTGAAAAAGATTGAAAAAGTACGTGTTTTTTCAAAATTATTGACTATAACTCCAGAACTATATGATCTACTGTCTTGGCATATTCAGTAAACTTGTTCCCCTTCCATAACTTTAATAAAACTCTTCCGAAGATTCCAAGTAGTAGCAGTAGTACTTCATATAGTGCTGAAGTTATAATCAATAATTTTGAAAAATCACGTACTATAATACGTACATTTTCAATACTATAACTTCAGAATTATTTTAATTAATGTTTTGGTATATTCAGTAAACTTGTCCTCTTTAATAGATCTACAACTCCTCTGAACATTCCAAAATCAACACTCTTATAATTTGGCTCCCAGAAGTGTCGGTTTGGTAATAATACAAATATTTTTTTTCGGTTTTCCGGTCGACCGGCCCAGCGCTGATTAATACATATAAATATAATTTAATAATTAAATCTACAATGTTTCTGTCTATAAGATTAATATTAATTTTAAATATTGATAATAATCGCAGTTTATCTTTCAAGTCATTGTATTGACCTGGTTTAATTATTAATATTTATTGTAGGTGCGTGATGTAATATCACATAAAATATGTCAATTTATCTACATTAAATAAGTATGACACTAAATATTATACTGAATACATATTGCGGATATGCTACATGGCAAAAACTGATGGTTAACAAAGCAATGTACAACATTAATATCCGACAACATTTGAACATAGCTATTATATAAAAATAGCATATATGGAAAATGATTCATTCAATCATCGATCTCAATCTTACGGAAATAAAATAAATATCGCTCAAATAATACCTCATACAGTCGTTAGAAATCAAAACTGTCATTCATTTTTATGTGTTGAATAAAGTATGGAAACATCCTGAAAATTTCAGTTCATTTCTTCTATAGAATATCTTCTTATTATCTTTTCAGCGTTTGAAATTTGAACAAAAATTATGGCTCTTGGGAGATTTTTCTTTCCGTACTACGCTGAATGTTTCTATTAAATTACAGCAATCTCATTATATAATATTGTTGTTAAAAAAAAAAAAGAAAAAAAGAAAAATAACATGGTGCAAGAGAAATGAAATGGAACAATTTATAATGTGCGTTAATTTTTTTGTGCTTAATAATGTTAATATGTAGTTAGATAATGAATGGGATTAGATCTCGTAACTATATAGATAAACTTAAAATATGTTTTAGCTGTTATTATTTATGACTTAAATGCGTTTTTATTTACGTGCAATAAAAACTATTGTAACTTTTATTAGCAGAGGGAAATAACAAAACTCATTTATTATAAATTTAGATTGACTTTGAAAAAAATGACCCACATTTGAAGAGAGAAAAAAAAAATGAGATTTATAAGGTCGTCGCGTATACCAACAGTGTATGAACACGCGTATTAAATAGTTAAATAAACTGTTGGCTTTTTTTATTTATTTATTTTTTTATTTTTCGTTAATAGTGTAGATAATCTATAGGGGCTAGGACTCTACTTACCTAAATTTAAATTGATGCAAATTTTTATTGTACATATTTGCACTGTTTCTACCTACCTTAATATATAATACATTATACGGAACAGTGACATAATCCACTATTATATAGTGAATTTTATGATTTAATAATATTTGATAACGCTACTTACCTACTTAAATATTTTATAACATTTTGTTTTGTTATCATACTCAATTTTAGTTAATTTAAACAATTTAGGCTAAAATGTCTGGTTTTATGTTTAAGTAAATATATAATAATAATATTTTGTCACTTTGTTAATTCATGGCTATCTTTTATGATATTTGTGAAAATTAAGTTTAATTAAATAAATTTAAGAAAAATTGTAGAATAAATTCGTACTTAATATTGGATTGAAATTTTTTTTTTTTTAATTTTTGATCTCTAATCGAGAAAAGTTAGTGTAAACACATGGTCATTCTAACGATTAAGTGATTAAGAAAAAAAAATTATCGTACTTAATAAAATAATAATTAACACAAAAATGCAGCTATTTTTTACTTTAAGACGCTTGCAATTAAATATTAGATAAGATTCGATTTATACATTTCCCTATAGTTATGAAAAGTAAGCCTATGACCCAATAGCACTTGATATACATCAGAGGCGTAAAATAAACTATTAACATTTATAAGTGTTATATATATAATTTCGGCATAAATTTATTTGAACTATATAAATGTATTTTGTATATTGTATTATGTATCACATTTGCTGAGGTTTGCAATAAGAAATTCGCTATGGTAATTTATGAAGACATATCCTTTAGTATATAAACAAGGTTTGCGAGGAAAAAGCATCTCCTTTATTACAGAAAACGTGCACGTACATATATATATATATATATATTCTGGAATTGCGTACGTTTTTTGTGTTTCTTATCAAATGTATCGATCTATATCTATTCGCATTTTGTATATTCCACAATTCCATTTTATTTTTCTATTTTTAACCATAAATTCCCTATATATACCTAATAATAGTCTATCCACCACATAGTACATATAACTAATAAATATATCGGTCGATTTTGATTGGCGCCTGAACGTCGTCCTTCATATTTATACATAATATAAATACTTTGAGTTTATTATTTTGTTTTGTTTTAATAAGATATGCAACTAAATCTTTCTTTTTTTCTTTTGTAATAGTTAATAAAAAATATAAACTCATTTTTATCGAATATTTTATCGATAATTCTTTTTATTTTATTTTATTATAAGAATAAAGTTGTTTTGAAAAACATATAAATGTTCTGTTTTGATGGGAGTCTCAAGAAAATACTTTACATCTATTTAATATTATAGTATTATAGAAAATATAAGGTCTTTGATAATCTCTTACAAGGTCTTTCATAATCTTTACTATTTGCACTATCTGCATAGCGCTTTATAGCTAATAATCATGAATACAAATTGATTATATTTTTAATTTTTTGTTGTATGAACATCTTTAGAAGTAGAAATAGATATTTTTGTAAATTTTATCAGATCAGTATAAAACTTACCTCACTCTTTGGAAATACAAAAATATTATAACCACACGTCATGCCTATTTGGTCACAATCACAAATAAAGTTCTGTTACCCTTAACAACTGCATACAGTAAGTGATGTCGCTAAATTTCATTATTAATCACGAAATTTTGGTGTCCTCTTACATTCTAATGGTATTTTCAGGTGCATGTGATTCTTTGATGCTAAAATAAAATGAACGTTATAGTTCCAAAAAGACGATTTTCAAAAATTCTAACCTGGACACCATTAAAATAGGTAATTTTTTTCTTTTCAAATTACAAAAAGCTAAAAAAAAAAAAATAATGTGTAAAATACGATATTGATGTTCATAATATAATTTATTTAAAACTGATATTTGTAATTGTGTATAGCGATTTTTTAAATAAAATGATGAAATAAAATAAATTATACAATTTTTTTTTTTCTATTATTTTTCTTATTTAATTTTAATTAATTTTTTTTTTGTTTAAATATTAATTACATATATTTGAATGTTTGAACAATTTTGATACATAAATTAATATATAATTGTTTCATAGAATTTAGGTAGATGAGAGACGTGAAGCATGTTTTATGCTTATTATTCTTATTATTTTTTTTTATTTTATTAATTTCATAAATAATTTTTGTTTTTTGATTAAATTTTTATACTTTTTTTTTTATAAATATTTCTTTTACAGTATGACGTCAAACTATTATTTTATTACATTTTATGATTTATTTCGGTTTTTATAAGATGATTTTATTAATTTCCTTTTTATATTAATTATAAACCTTAAAATGAAGGTGGAAAGTAGTTTTAAATACAATTTTTAACATTTTAACTTAATTAAAAAAAAAAAAAAATAGGTCAATTCTAAATTCTAGAAAGTTAAAAATAATTTAAAATACCTATAATTTTAATTAAACAAAAAAATATTTTTTTTCCTTAATTCTAATAATTATATTGAATAGTAAATAATTTTCGAAAAATTGTGATTATGCATTTTGTCAACATTTTAATCCTTTTTTGCGTTAAGAAATTGTTTTTTTTTTTTTTAGAGAAATTAATATTTGCTTTGGGCGGACGGGAAAGGGAATTAACAATACAAAAATATTTTTGATTTTTCTCTTTTATTCTATTTTTACTTTATTTTATTATTTATTTATTTCATTATTTATTTATTTATAATTAATTTTAATTTTTAATGTTTTTCTTCTTTTTTTTTTTTGACATTGAGTATCATCATTTAATTCTAATTTATAATTTTTGTTTATTATGTTACTACTTTCAATTTGTTTTTAGTTCTAAAAATCAATTATTACTTCATATCATTCTCTGTTCATTTTATTTTTTTTTCTTTTGTGTACTTGCTCATTGCGTACAATACAACATCTACAATTTTTACATTTATATTGAGGATTGAAGTTGGAGAAAAGGTGTTAATAATAACTGATAATAATAATTAAAAAAAAAACTGCTTACGAGGGACGTTAACCGAATTTTATATTACAAATGAAGCTAACATTTTATGAGTGCTAAAATGTGATGTTAGATATTTTATTGTATTTCAATAAAATCGCGTAAAACCACTATAATTTAATGTTCAGTTATCTCGCTTGACATGGAATAAGAGTTTTTCTGTTGTAATAGATGGATGAATAAAACTATAACTTAATGAGATTGTTCGTGCATTTTTGCAAACCCGGGCAAATTTCTCTCCTTTTTTTTTTAACAAAAATGAAGTCGTGTACCAGTCCATGGGAATCTTGTTTTTTTCAATCCATTATTAGTTATAATTTTTCTGATATACAAACTCTCTAAATTTAGTTATATTATTATTTAATTCATTCTTATATTTTCTGTATTAATATGCCAAGCGATATCGTATTAATTTCAGCTGTTTGATACTCGTAAAAATAATATTGATTTAATAATAATTAATAATGTATTAAAGAAAAATAAGAATTCTCATTCATTTAATATAAATGCAATTAATAAAAATAGGGCATTAATTAAATTTTAATAAATTTTAATTGTTTCTTTTATATACGTTAATGCTTCTGTTATATAAATAAAAACTATGCAGTAATAGGGAGTTTGCGAAATCGACGTACGCAAATTTACGTAAGGCTCCGTAACTCGTTTGCGTGAAAATTTCTACGT
>JAABKK020057483.1:0-10686 GCA_011634745.2 Catotricha subobsoleta
TTTCCCAAAACATAACAAGCAGCGCCGCTATATGTCATATGAAAAATACGAGAACAAATTTATGGAAAACGATCTATTCCACGCTTTCGATAGGTTTTAAAATTATATTAAATTAGTCATTTGTATGTTGTATTTTTATGCGGGTATGAATGAAGAAGCAATAGTAAGAATTTAAAGAAACTAAAAATGATGTATTATTACTGGGAGTTAAATAATTTTTAATTTATAATTTTAAAACCTAGGTAAGGAGGAATTCAATTTATCTTTAAAGGGGGTATGTGATTTTGCTTTAATACATTTTTATATATTTTTGAAATATTCTTGCTGAGATTCTAGAATTATGTTTCCACCAAAATGCCTGCAAATATTTTTAAAATTTGAAAAATCCAACCAAAATTGAATTTATCCATTTTCAATATTTGCTTTTACAAGTGCAGTATAAAATATTTGGCACTTCCTTCGAACTTTAATCAACAACATTTAAAAGTAAATAGGAAATATTTGCACGCGTTTTGGAGGGTTGGTTGGTCTAGTAAAAATATATTTGTATAAAATTATGCAGAATATTTTAAAAATATAAAAAAAATGCTTTAGATAAATCATAAACTTTTTAATTTGAAGCCAAAAATATTCCAAAAAAGAGAAAAATATGATTTTCTTAATATCGCCGTGCCAGTTCAAAAGTAAGACATCTTAAAACATAAATTTGATGCAAAAGTTTGTATCTGTAATCTGTATACGTTATCAATATATTTATTTATTTATTTTACAATCACTATAAGTTTTCTGACAATTTTTTAATTACAATGAAATGAATAAGATGAATTTACAATGAATCAGTATAAATAACACACGAAGACAATGACTACCAATATAAATACATGAGAGTGAGCGAAATAAAACATATAAATACTTAATGTGCGAAGAGCTTATCATTGTCTTGAATTTTTGAGACATCTCTAATAGATTATATATAGTAAGTATAATGGCCATAGATAATGTATAAGTTCCCGAAACAGAACACGAAAATTTATTATAATTTACACTTATGTGTGTTTACGATTCTTTTATATTGTTCCCGTGATAAATCAGGATTATAACACTTGCAGTTATTAAACATCCTAGCAACTCTGGTCAATGGTTCATTACACCCATAATTGGTCCTATGAAATACCACATTTAATAATCTATTTTGTCTAAGATTTATACTAGGATTGTTAAAATTAAGGTTATTCTTAATATTTGGGACTTCCAATTTTCCCAACAACAAATCAAATGTAAACATTAAGCAAGCTTTAGCTCTTCTATCTCTGAGTGTCTCGATATTTATCAGTCTGCATCTGTCTTCATATGAAGGGAGTTCCAATTTTTATTTATCCATTTTTTTTACCCAGCCCAAATGACGTAATGCAATAATGATAAATTTCTTCTGCATTGATTCAATCCTATCCGAATGTACCGAATAGAAAGGCATCCAAAGGACAGAAGCATATTCTAATAATGACCTTACATAACAACAAAAACTACTTTTTAGTGTATACGGATCTCTAAATTCATACCGCACTCTAGAAATAAAACCCAGCGTGGACCGAGATTTTGCAACAATATTATCAATGTGTGTATTAAAATATAATTTTGTAATAAATGTATACCGTATCCAGCTGAAGCCCAGATTCCACAACATTAATTGCATAGCTTGTGAAATCAATTAAGTTGGTGACAGTTGACCTCCCCTTAACAAAACCATGCTGCTGATTTGATATCAAACCCCCATATACTTAGACTAGAGATAATTATTTATCGTACAATCAAATAATTTGCACAACGGACATAAATCCGCAACTCCTCTGTAATTACCTATCATATTTTTTGGACCAGGCGTAATATATGAAGTTAATAGACGGGATGGAAAAAATCCTCTTTTTAATGAAAAGTTAAAAATTTTAGTGATAAGTTCTATTAAAAATCGTTCGAAAGTTTTATAAAAGAAGAATGGTATACCATCCGAAACGAGGTTATACTTCGTTTTTAATTTTGATATTGCTTTCGATATATCTTCGCTAGTTAAAGTAATTGACTCTAAATGATTGTCATCATTATCACATTCATCCATCTCAGTATACCCCTCAAATGAATTAAATGGACGATATGTTTGTGAGAAAAAATCCGCAAAGAGGTTACCGATTTCAAATACACCAATTGCTTCTTTATTGTGATATGACATTTTATTAGGAAGGTTGGCACCGCAACTTTTCTTATTATTGATGAAATTCCAGAATGATTTAGGATCCGATTTGATGTTTTCTTCAATATCGATTATATAATTATTGTATAAATATTTCTCATAACTGTTACAGAATACAGATAGAACCTTTTGCATCAAATTTATGTTTTAAGGTGTCTTACTTTTGAACTGGCACGGCGATATTGTAAGTAATAATTTTCGTTTTAATATTATTATAATTATTATTATTTATAAATTTATATGTATTTTACTATGTGCAAAAAGAAATAAAAATGACCAAATAAATATATATTGAAATCGCAATAGTGATTTATATTTTTATTCAATTCTAATTAATTAATTTTATTAATTAATACAAATTTGCAAATTCATAATATTTGTTATAGATTTCTTTTAAAATAAATTTCATATTTTTGAATAAATATTTAGTTCACTTGGAACTTATATCAATTATATTTTATTTCTTATTTTTACATTTATTTGTTTTTTTTTGTCCAGCCTTTATCTAATATATTTTTTGAATGTTATATGTTTTCATGCATTACTATAAAAAATCTTATTTTCAATTTAAATTTTATTATTAATTATTAATTAAGTCTCATTAATATTTATAGATTTTAGCGGAGGGTTAAACAACATTTTCCTTAATGATATTTTTTTTTTTATAAACAATCAAATAGAAATATTTCATTTATTTTAATGTTGCTTAAATTGAACATAACTATACTACTTAACAAAAAAAAAACAGTTTATGCTTGCATTTATTATCTACTTTAGTTCTATCGTATTTATAAATGTTAATCCTAAATCAGAATATAATTTAATTATGTTATAATAAAATAAAAATTTCATGGTTGCATTGAATTTGTACAAGGCTTTTACAGACTCTCGAAAACATAAAAAAAAAACATGAATTTATTTAATTTTAACGGATCAGAATCCAAAAGCGCTTTATTTTCAAAATTTTAGTCTAAAAAAATCATATATAAAAATAGAAATATGTAAGAATTTATTATTTAAAATGACGATAATGTTTTTGATTGACCAGAAGAGTGCGGAATTAAAATAGTCACAAAATAATTGATTTTCTCTAAAGAGATAATTCTAGTTATAATGGAAATGGTTTTGTTCAAAAGTAATTTTGAAATGAAAATAATATTACATTTTTATGATGCATCTTTTCGAAACTAATTTTATTTCGATATTTGTCGATATCGTCCGTTAGAGACGTTGCATGATATAAGAAAAAATACATGATAATTAGAATGCATGACAGAATTATATCCGTAGGTCATTTAGATAAAAAGTAAATCAGCATCAGTGTACTTTACGGAATTAATATTGCAATGTTAATTATCTTAAATGAACATATTTTGTATTTTGTATCATGTTTGATAATAAATTAGAAACAAAAAAAAAAATTGAAATTGCTTTGAAAACATAGAAAATTTCGCGTCATAATAATTTATTGAAATTAAATAAAGTGTTTTGCAAGATGTTTTTTAAAAAATAGCATTTCAGCAATATATATAATAAATTATTTTCAATAAATTTAACAAGATAAAATAAATAATGAAAATATTGATTGATCAAAAAAAAAAGAAGAAAAGAAGGAGCATAAATTAACCATTTCTTTAATAATTAGCAGTAAATATAGTAGAAATTATATTTGTATAATATTATATTTATAAAAGTTGGAACCTTAATACGAGAACTGACTAAATATTATGCTGTGGCACTTGTTATACTAAATACCGGACCAATTCTTAGGAATAAACGTCTAAGGACACTTCTTAGTTCTGGTTTTAAATCGAAACACATAATTTCACATAGCAGCGAATAGTAACTCGAAACATGTGCAGCAAACTGAAAATAGTTTAATAAGAAAAAAAATTAATTTGAATGAACCAAATTTGGGCTAAATTCAAAAATTGCTTACCCTTTGATCGGGCATCTTTATTAACCTTGTCAATACAAGTAATAGTAATGATGTCCAAGCATCACGATGTGCTTCACCTTGTAATGATAAAAAGTATTCAAAGGCTTCCTTGCAAACACATATTAAACGTGTTTCAATTTCGGTCAAATCACGTGATCTTGATTCATCACAATACATTTTCAATAGTATTCGTAGAACACAGGCTAATGATGTTGTCTCCTGTTTCAATAAATTCGGTTTAACCGAACCTTTTAAACCAGCCCGCCACAAAATATTACGTTGTTCATGATCCGAATTAAAACGTTTTGCAAAACGATGACTTTCCAATAGACAATCAATTAATTGTAATAAATGTGGTGTATTCAAATAACTATACATTCCTTGTTCCTCACGTTGACATTCTGTTTGATTGGTTGTATTATTGCCAGTTAAGTCAGCTGTAGCAAGTGCAAGTGTTTCAGCATCTTCTTTCCGCGATGTTGTTGGAAAAAATACAATGCTATCGATTGTTTGAATTAATTCCAATTGTACGACACATTTTATTAGCAATGATGCAAATATACTATTATGTGAATGAAATACTTCTGCTTTACCATCTTCTGAATGTAGACTGTACACGGAATGTTGTGAATTCGTTCGTTTTAAAATACCTTGTATATTACCAGTATTGTTTCCATATCGTACATCACCGTTCTCATTTGAATTTTTTCGATTATATTGATTGTGAGAATTGTTTATGTGATTATTTTGCGAATAGGAATGACCTGATGATGGATCTACAACTGGTTGCTTCCACGTTAATAATTCTCGTGGCAGTGTACTATTAAATATGTCAAACATACATTTACATGTTTTGTCCCAAGTAGCTTCTGAAAATTTTAACCCATTAGAAATGACTAAATTTTCTAAACAATTTGTTCCGGAACGGGCTAACTGTTCGTTATTTTGTTGTACGCACCAATGCAATTGTGTATATAAATCGGAAAGCAACAATGCTCCTAACACATCAAAATACTGTGTAAAGACATCAATGATTGAATACAATGCATGATTACAAGTTGTTGTCATCCATTCGGCTTTCTCAGTAAATTGTTCCGGTAATTTCATATTATCAAATATACGAAATAAAATGTTAAACAAATCTTTCCACCAATTTGATTTGAAGGCTTCTCCATGTGTTTTAACAATTTCAAAGAGAACTGTAAGGCCACGCGTACGAACATCTAATTTACATCGGTTAACAACACAAGATAATGAAAATAACATTGGAAACCAACCACGTACCCAAACACGATCTTCTTCTGAAACGGATATATCATTTTCCATTCCTGCATGTTCAGCAAATAGATTAGGCGATGCATCTACACACCAAGCACATTCTCGAACTAAGCGAATGGCTTCCATACTTGTGTCAAGAAACCGGGCATTGCATGCAAATTCTGATAAACATTTAACAGCATCCTGAAACGAGTCTATCATTATATGAAATTGTTCTTTATACAAATTGGTAATAATTTTTCCGGTTGTCTCGAATGCCATTTCAACGATAGCCTCATTTTGATCACTGGCGGCTAAATGAAATATTGAAAATATATTTTTCCAACCAGAACGAATATTTGGCGCCTGTGAATTAACCATTTGAGCAACACAACGTACAACCATATCACGAATAGCCGGTGAATTGTTTTTCTTCATAATATGTTCAAAAGGCCTCAAAAAATCTTTTTGAAAACGAAAATTAGCAAATTCTCCTTTTTCGATAAACTTCATAGACAATTGTCGCAAGGAATCTAATGCAAAGAATGCTATTTCTTCATTTGTGTTACAGCCAACTGTATTAAAGTGATCACCTAAAACTTGCCAAATACGTGACCACTGCAAACGAATACGTCCCATATTATAATATGAAATTTCGACAATTTTTTGCAAGGAAAACATTCGTGGTTGTAGACTATTCAATTCATCTAAAGACACATGACATAGTGCACGAACAAAGTCAACAATTGCATCACCATCTAAACGTATTGATCCGGTAAAAATTCTATCGACAGCGACAACAACACTCTGCGAACTTGTTTCACCAATATGCTCTTTAACACTTGGATCGAGGGCATCACGGTGATGTGTAGGACCTGATAGAAATTGTGGTCGAACCCCAGTTCCAATCATTTGAGCCAGTTCCAGTTGAGAAATACATTTGACAATATCTAACCAACTGGTCCCCAAATAATTACCATCTGTATGCGCTACCATTATTAGCGTTTTAATTGTATCAATATTTTTTGCTTTCATTTCAGTTATTGGTGAGTTCGCCGTTAACAATGTGAATCTAGCTAATGCTTGAACGTATGCATCTCGCTCTAACGACATGTGAAATATACATGCAATGCGTACTGCACATCTAATACCTGTGCAGACAATTTAACGTAATATTAGAAATATGAAGATTTTAATATTTAAATCTCAAACACTTACCATCTAAGCAAAGGCTTGCAATTTCTGGGTCATCACAGTCTTGCAGACCAACGGAAAAGGCAGCTAAAAAAGGTGTCCAAGCCATTTTAAACATAGGTCGAACATGTTCCAAATGTTTTGCTGATGTAAATGGTGATTTAACATGTGATACAGATTCCATAAGGTTCTTCGCTGCACTTGACATTGCCTCCATTTCCATATTCCATAACAATTTCCTTTTCTTTTCGTTAGCAATAATTTGCTTACCCGGTTTATTCATAACTGTATTTTTCATTTTTATTTCTTGTCCAGCAATTTCATCATAAATTTGCGATAAATATTCTTCGGGCAAATCTTTACTGTCACTTACACCACGATTAAGATTAATATACTGTTCCTTTGTCATTTTATTTTTAACTTGTGGTGAATGCAAATCAGTGGTTAACATAATTACAGAAAAAGCCAAGACATATACAGTATCAGCACTTGGAAATAGTGTGATGTTTGGATTACAATCACAATACCGACTGGCAAATTTTTCCATCAGACGATCAATCTTTTGAGCTTCACCGGGTAAGCGAAATCCTTCAAGAAAGTGACGCAAAGCTGCTACAATATCCATTTCAGAAAAATTCATTGCATCAATATATGCACACATTACTGACTTGCAATGATCATCATTTTCACCTAGATAATCACCAATGATGGTTTTTTCTAGACGTTCATCGGACAACAACCAATTAGCAATATCTTGAACTGAAGGTCCAATTAATTTCCGCTCTTGTAGAAAGACAACACCCTTCTTTGGTTTTCTATTGAACATATCAATGCCAGTTTCCATTATCTCTTTTCTTTGTTTTCGCTCTTCAAGTTCTTCAGGTAAATCCAATACTTCACGATTTATTGAACTGCCCATGGAATTTATGCTTTGACTTGATCCACCATGAGCTGATTTTAAGTGTACGTGTCCATTTTCACTACTATTGTTGTCGTCACCACCACCAACTGAAATGGCGGCTTTAGCCACGGGTTCACCAAGAGTAGTTTGTAAATTTGGATTAACGTACAAATCTTTACTCCATTCAACCATACACTTAAGCACCGATACTAAACATTCCAACCCTCTAATTCGCATCGACTTCTCTTCATTTGGTTTAACGCCCAATTCAAGTGCTTGTCGTCCTTGTGCAATTTTTGATAAATGATTAACAAGGCGTTCAAGTAAATTCGCTGCCGATAGATCACAGTCATAATTGACATAAATATCAACAACACTTTGAGCATCAGCACATATTCGTGTTAATGCCTGAATAACCATCCACTTGTGATCAAACGATGAACTTGTTGCTTCCAAAATATTTAAAAAGATTTCTTTGAAAAAAACTTCAATTTGTTTTTTCAGATGAGTTTTAAAGTTGGAAAGTAGTGCGACAAAAATCGACAATGACAATTCAAATACTTCTTTAACTGAACTTACACCATTCTGTGATAAAGCAACACATAAATATTGCTTAATTGCCATTATAAACATTTCATTTGAACGAAAAACTGGTCCAGCATTTTGTAATATTGACAATAAGAGGTGCAATGATAATACTTTTGAACGAAGTTCATGTGATTTTTCATCAGGAACGCCATCCGGCAATGGTTTCATTGATAATTTGCATAAAGCTCGAAATACTAAAAATGCATCTTTTTGCAAGATGTGAGTAAATTTCGCTGTCACAATATTATCATTTTCACTGTGAACTTCCATACTTTCTTGGGATGGTACACGTGGAATGGTTGGTGTCGTTGGTGTCGTTGGTGCTGTTGGTGCCGTTGGATTAACAATAGCATTTGTTTCTGTCGTATTCGGTTGTAATTTATTTTCATCATTCGATACAATTACTTTAATCTCTGATAGCTGATCTGGTTGTTCTTCTAGTCTCCTCTTGTTTTCAACAATAATACAAGCTTCGTCAATAATTTCATTTAGAACTTGTTTGATATAGCTCTCATTTGAATCGTCTTCTTCTTCATGCAACGATTGGGGATTTGGTTTTTCATCAGTTGAAATTTTCTCAACTATTGAAGAATTTACATCTGCTGTTGGCGATAGTGCAACTGTGTGAATTGTAACATTCGTCGAGTCAGATACCTCAGATATTGTTTCAAAAGCTTGATTTTCCATTCGCGTAAATATTACATTCAACATTTGTGTTAGTGTTGCGCGTGCTGTTGTTTGATTTATTAAATTTTTACTGGACAAGTAAATATCATAACAGGTTCGAACAGCCTAGCAAAATCAATAACAATATTAAAATTTCATATTGTTTAATGACTAAACAAAAAGAAAAGTACATACCTGAAGTACATTGCCTTCATGAACTTCAACATATTGTGATGTTACAACTGTTAATAAAGCTTTAATAATTTGGAGTTCAACACCATCATCGGTTTGCGGCCCATTAAAGCAATTACATATAGTCGTAACAATACGATCAATTAAAAATTTTCCCGGACATGATGAATCCGGTATATTACCGGTCAAATGGCCATAAGCTATTAATTTCTGGAGACAATCAAGTGCAGTAACAACAATACGTGGTGTTTTACTTTGACATGCTAATTCAAATGGTAAGAAATATTTCTCAGCGTTAATAACATTGGCTGAGTCATTTTTCGGTAATGGTAAGGCAGCTGATTGAACATCAGAACTTTCAATATGTCCACCGTCTTTGAGCTCTTTAATTTCACCTTTAAAAAAAATTTAAATATTTTTTAATTAAGAAACTGAAAGAATTCAACTCAAGCACATATCGAACAATCTAAAAAGATAGCAACTATAAATCGAAATGATAAAAATATAAAAAAAAAAATCTTACGATAAGAAATATGTCAATAAATTACCTAAAGCAGATTCACAAGCTTTTTTCAATTGTAAATGATGTGATCGTGTGATATCTTTGTCACCAAGAATTTGTTCTAATGCTCGTTCTATGAACGTTTTCTTTGTTTTTTTAGTTGCAGAATTTTGCATTTTATTAATTTATTTTTTCTTAAATAATAATTCACCAAAAATATTGTTATTTATTTATTATGTTTTTATGAAAAATCAATAAATTTTTGATGATAAAAATATTGCTTTCGTATTACGTCTTGTTGTACTTGTGGCCATATTTTTCGAAAGCATTTACTCAATTTACAATACACGTATAGATTTATATCAGCAATGATTGCACTTTATTTTAAACTTTATACACGGAAATTATCACAGCTAAAATATTCTAAATTTATAAATAATAATATTAATAAACTTGTAAGTGTATTTGTGTCCAGAATTCGATTGGAAAGATCAAATTCTTATAAGATTTATTTTTAAATGTAATAAATATGTTCAATAGTTAATAATTTTATGTGAAAAATCTAAATGAGAATTAATTTGTCGCACACCCGTCACGTCATAAACGTCAAACAAATTAAGAGAGTTGCTGTTGGTTCATGTTTTTGGGATAATTTTCGCACAAATATTTCGATGTTTTCTATTACTTATAGATTTTCTAGTTTTATTCAGAAAGAAAAAAATAGATCTTTTTACCTCTTGATCTGGATTCAGGCATATTTTGCACTTATATAGATATAGAGAAATTGTTAAGCTATACGATGCTTTTTAAAATTAATATACTTTTAAGAATTGTCCATAACAATATATCCATACTTTTCCATACTTTTCCATACTTATCCATTATAATGTCTAGAGGACAAAATTATTTTAGTCAGTAGAGAATGTAATTTCTATAAAATTAGTTGGGCTTTCACAAGATTAATTGATATGGATTTTATAATTAAGAAATGGTAAAAAAAACATATATATATGTATAAGTATATCGGTATCTTGTTAACGTGAAGTTAGTTGTCGGTATCTTACAGAAACGCATATTTCTTTTCAATAGTGAGATGAAAGGCGAAACCATTAATTATGAAAGCGTTGTTTTACTTCATTTTTGAGAAATTTGGAAAATTTTGAAAAAAATCAAGTATTGGTTTGATAATTTTTTTTTTTTTT
>JAABKK020057484.1:0-10683 GCA_011634745.2 Catotricha subobsoleta
CTCTCCGCTGCCGTAGCGGCTACTCCTATTTCTATTTGGGCATATTGCATATCGATGAGAGAAATGAGACAGGCTTGACAATTAATCTAACAGGCTAAGCCTGGCTTCGCCTGTACGTAGCTACAGGCCTGTGTACAATACAATACAATACAATACAATAATGATTGCCTTCGTGGTAGGACTTGAACATAAATTTTTCTGGGAACCACGAGAAACCAGTCTATCTCTAGCAGAGAAATAGAACATCACTTAATACTAAACATAAAATAAAAATATTATAAATGCCGCTATTAACCACCACATTTATATTTTAACAATTAAATATTTCATTTATGTATACATATAGGTATATTAAAATAGTTAAAACATTAGTAATCTAAATAAAATCTAGCTTCTTTATTTATTCAATATAAATATATTTTAAATTTATTTCTAAATGTTTTCACTGATGGTGAATTAACAATATCTTCCGGGATATCATTCCATAATTTACATCCACTAAATGAAATTGAATTTTTATCACGTTCAGTAGAAACTCTATTAATTATAATGCGTATTGTTATTGTTAACAACTAAGAAATCAGATAAATATTCTGGTTTCCTAAATACTTAAAAATAAAAACCAAGGAATATGTAATATCCTTCTATTATACAATGTAAGATAACCTATAATCTATTTCTATGTCCCGAAATGTGACTATGATAGTCTAACTTTAAAATATATCTAACACATGAGTTATGTGCAACTTGTAAGCGATTTTCATCTCTGGCGGTACCAAATAAACCATACCATATGATATAACACTTTTACAGTAATTAAAAATAGAGTCAACCCATTACAACTTCTAAATTAGCATAATTTGAAATGCAAAATATTATAATTCTATGTAGCGTGTCTGTAAGTTTTTGACTATTGCTATGAATTTAGTTTTTTATAACGAAAGATATAAGTGCGAAATTTAAATTACATGACATAATAAACCTTGACCTAAGTAAAACCCTGAAAACGTTGACATTATTATAAATTAAAAAAAAAACACCGGTAATGAATTTAATTCTAAATAAGTATAAATAAAAAGATGCCTTCAAGCAATATCCTAGGATTATCCACCGTCTACTATATATTAATAACTAGATGAACCTTAACTATATTGATTGTCGTGAGCTACTGTTCCCTTGTAGTGTGTCGACCGAAGCGTCGCCATCCTACTGTAGAAAAATATACACTTTTAAGAAAAATGAATTAAATAATAACAAAAATTATTTTATTAAATATGCACTTTAATAATGAAAATGAATAAAATAATAACTTAAAAGTGCAGTATATGCACTTTAATAATAAAAATGAGTAAAATAATAACATACAAATTATTTTAATAAAAGTAAGAAATAGAATATCGGGTTGCATCCGATAAATGCGAAATTGCATTCACAGGCATAAAGTCTGGGAATGGAATTTTGCAGTTTTGAAAATGATTGTAGAATTAAATTAAATAAATGATTAAAAATAGTCTCGGTTTTAGTTTTAAGTTGGACGGTTGTAGTTTTAAGTTAGTATTTAAGTAGTTTTAAATTTGGAAGACAGTTGGGTTTTTAGATAAGTAATATGGAAGGTTGAATGACAGTAATTAAATTGTAGTGAATAAGGAATATTTTCTAATATGATTAAAGTGAAATCAAAGTTGGTAAATAAGTTGTAGTGAATAAAGATTATTATCGATGGGTTTATAGAGTGAATTCGAAGTGTTTTATTAAAGAATAGAAATACTGGAAAGAGGGAAGAACATTACAATGTATAAAGGACCCCGAAATATTACACCCTCCTGGTATGATGCAGGATATTAAAAATATACAACTATAATAATTATCAAAGATGGCAACGATACTTTGGTTTTGTATTAGAAATACAAATTAATACAAATACTTGAAAATGGAATACACAATACAGGTTGAAAATACAAATTCAAATGTCGAAAAAGAAATAAAAACACAAATACTTTATTTTAAATACTTGCCATCCCTGATAATTATATTTCAACACCTACGTGTATAGTTTCTCGTCTTTATTTTTATTCTTTAAATATTTTTCTTTAAATAGTCTAAAAATATATCCCCTTTAATTCATTAAGAACGAATATTACAAAAGAATACCTAATAATGCTAAAAAAAAAAAAATTATCTTGATCTATTATATTTAAAGCTATATAATGGATTTGTATAAATGTCAGGGAGGTAATATAATATAATACCCCTGGTGATGAATATGAACATTTTGCCGGTACCTATACATATATTATAGAAAGTGCGTTACAAACAGTTGTCCGGTTAAATGGTTTATGTTATGTTCTATGGTAACTATAGAGACACGTTATGTAATAAAAACAGACAGTTATAACATGAAAAAAAAATCACAAACAAAACATTTAGAAAAAGAATATGTTTAAATAAAGTTTTGAGAAATATATAACGTGTTTAAATATCTGCTGAAATAAATTTAAACCAAATAAATTTAAATAATTAAATTTTAAACGACCAATATGGATGAACCAAACAGTTTAATTAACATAAGTGGAATGGCAGGTACTCTTCAGGATATTGCTTATAAATTAATGGAAGATCAATTAATTAGTCAAGATATAAATGATAGTTTGTCTAAAGAACGCACAATATTCGTTCTTGGTAGTAAGGGAGTGGTAATTATACTTTAAATTTTGTTGGACTATTCAATCAATTTTAATAAAACAATAATTTCTAATCATTTTTATTAAAAGGGAAAAACAACAATAATCAACAATTTCCTTGATCGCTCGGAAACAATAAAACCAACGCTTGCTCTTGAATATTCATTTGGACGTAGATCAGGTGGTCCTGGACAAGGTATTCAAAAGCAAGTTTGTAATGTTTGGGAGTTAGGAAGTCTCTCGAATTCATATTCATTAATCAATATTCCAATAAAATCACATGGCTTAGAGAATTTTACTGCCATTATTGTACTTAACTTAATACATCCGGATCGTCTTTGGGGAGATTTAGAAGCATCAATAAAAGGTCTTAAACAAAGCATATCAATTTATACTAACTCCGAAAATATGGATAAATTAAAACAGAATGCAATTAATCGTATTGGAGAGGAGCATGCAGACCTATCAACTTTAGACTTATTTCCATTTCCTGTAGTCATAATTGGCGGTTGTTATGACAAATTTCAAGATTTTGGTAAGTTTTAGAGAAAATATGCTATATAACATTTTCTTCAAACGACTGAAAAATTTTCCTTGGAAACAATTTATAAATATGCTATACTTCGTTTAGAGTACTGTTTCTTAATGTATAGGACGAATTTCTATACGAAATAGAATTATTTTCCTATATTATAATATTTTCCTAAATCAATTAACTAATTCTTTTCAAACATTAAAAATAGATCCAGCTATAAAGAAACATGTTGGACGTTGCTTACGTTCAATCGCACATACAATTGGTGCTGCATTAATTTACCATTCTTCCCAACATTCTGCTCTATCAAAAACAGTTCGTGATACATTTAACCATTTTGGTTTTGGTAGTCCTTTGAAACCATTTCGTACAACTGCAACGGACTATAATGAACCGCTAATTATTTGGTTTGGTAAAGATTCCTGGCAGAATATTGGTGTTGGACCAACTAATTCAGAACGTATTGCAATTACATACGGCGCACAGATACCTCAAGTTGAAAGTAATTCAGTTCTACCGCCTGATCCTGGTAAAGATATAGATTTTCGTGAAGCTGTTATCGATGAATTACGCGCTCAAAAAGATGAAGAGCTTTTACGATTAATTAAAGATAACGAGATAAATAATAAATTTCAAAGAATTGCTACAACGAATTGATATATAACATTAAATAATTAACCATTGACATAAATAAAATAAAATTATATGTAGTCTCATTAGAGTCAATAAGTATATATTATTTAATAATTTATTATACTTTTACTAACCTTAGGCAAATTTATGGTAATTTATGAAAAAACAAAAAAAAAAAATAAAAAATAAAAAGACAATGTATTATTTTAACCAAATATCATTAAGTGTATCGTCTTGTAATTCGTCGGGTGTAATTGCTTTTAAAGTTCTAAGCGTTTCCATATAAAATGTAAGCTCTGACGTAACAACACCGTGCTGTGGTCCACCATTGTTGACAATATTATATTTGAGCAATAGCTCTCGTAATTTATCTTTGAAGTTTTTATGAACGGTTCTGTACAATTGATGAACCTGCTGTTCGGGTAAAATAGGTGCCAGCACTTCATGTAATTTAACAAAATGTCTAGAAATATTTCGAAAGGATTGCGAAGGAACTGGCGGTCGAGCATTCCAGCTAGTCAATTGGCTATTAACCAGCGATGTGACTATTGTTAAGACTTTTGTTTCAATTTCTTTGATATGGCTAATAAAGTCTTTTTCTACGGTATCATAACCGGTACTGGTAAAATTATTTAAGCTAATCCCTCCAGTGCTCGTTGTCGTTGATGTCGGTGTTGTCGAATTTGAATAATCTATTTTTTGAAAGTGTGCTTTGACACGCGGCAATAGCCATATAACAAGCTGTAAAGCACGTGAAACTAATGCTAAATTTCCCGTTGTTATTGTAGTTAAACCAGCAACTCGTAAAGCGCCTGCACCTAATACCAATTGACAGCATTTCGAGTTGAAGGTTCGTAGCAAATCGACTAGATGCCGCGATATTTGTACAGAAATAATTGGTAAATGAGAAGCACACTGACAATATTCGCTGACAATTTGCACTAAAAGTAAAGCGGCACCGACCAATGCAAATGGTTCTGTGTCTACATATAATACAGTTGATGGAGCTTTAATTTCAGTTTCCTCATTCTTTGACCATGTAAAATCTCCATCAGTAATCTTATCGATCATCTGTTGATATTCGGATGGAACGTCTGCTTGTTTCCAACGTTCATTGTCAAGTAACAGCGATAATTTTGATTTGCGTTCAGCATGAAATTTCTGTGAGAATTTTGTTGCTTGAGCTTGAAGAGCTGCCGTTAAGGGTATTCGTTGTGTTCCAGATAGTTCCTCACAACCACGACTAAATTCTCGTACTATTTGCGCTAGACTATGAATTTCATCAATAGTAGCGACATGTTTTTCTAAACTTTGATTTGAAATCAAATTTGCGCAGCGTTCATGGCAATAATTGCAAATGGAATGGATCATTTCGTTTAGTTTTTGTTCAACCTTTTTATGATCGGCTTCAGTAAGAAAATTTTCAGTTTCAAATAAATCATCAATATCACCATTAATACCTCCTTGACCAGAACTCGCCTCTGAGATTTGATGCATAACAGTTAAGACAGCTTTAATTCTTTTTAATAAACGTAATAAAATAACTGTTGCCTTTTTTAGCAGAATGACCCATTCAGATATAGTTAAGCATTGCGCTGCCTCACCAGCGCCTGTCAAACAGCGCTCATCGTCACTGGAGGCAATAACTTCGATTACCATTTGTTTGATTAAAGCTCGAATTGTTACAATAGCTTCCTCTTTGTATGCATCAATGAATGAAAATTTTTTTTGCCGCAAAAGTCCTGATATAATACAAATTAGTTTATCTTCATCAGGTATGCGGTCCTCAGATGTATCAGATAATGGGCGACTTAAATCAGCAGTTGAATATCTTTCAAAATCAGTTGCCAACATTTTATCAATTAATCGCTCCATTTCTGTTAACTGAGATGGTAAATGTTTAAAACAGTGGATGCCAATTAACTCCTGTGCGACAATTTCCTGTGTTGTACATATTAAATCAAGCGCTGCAACGTAATCCTGCGTACCAAGTAATAGCTGAATCATTGGTTGTGTTTGATGCACGGTTGCCATTAATTTCAATTTTTCTAAAACTGTCCTGTAATGCGTTCGGGAGCGTTCAATACTTAAAACTTTTAAGGCTTGTTTAACTACAGTCTCGTCTAATAACTTCATTTGTTGACGTAAGGCGACAACATTTTTGGTTGCTTCGTTCATTTCTTCCATTATAGTATCTTGAGATGTCATAGCATGAAAAAAAGCTGACGATTTTTCAGATACCTACATTGAACAAACATATCAATTAAATTATCACTTATAATCAAAACTATTTATAAATAACTTACTTGCTTCGCAATGTGAACCTCGACTATGTCTAAATAATGACTTAATTTTTCTTGTAGTAATCGTCCTGATTGCATATTTGTATTATCACCCATACCAGGAAAAACCGCTTCAAATGTCTCAATATTATTAAAATCTAAATTTGGTTTTGTAAATATTTGTGGAATGTCGTCAAGGTTGGCATCGTTGAGTTCATTGTAAGCAATTTTATGACTAGAAGAAATGATATTTGTAACATTGGTGGTAATAGTTGTGTCCGAGGAGGATGAAGATGTTGATTGTACTGTTGATTGCCCATGCTCGCGTTGTTGAATATTTTGATTTAACCGAATATGTCGTCGATAACGTTTACCAATTTGTCTAATGTACGGGTCAAGATGATTATACGTTATTTCAGTTAGTAATGGGGTTGATGGAATATGTGCCCTTTCTACAAAAGAATCACCCCATTTTTTTGTGAAAATATTTGACTGTTTTCCACGACTAGGATCATTTAATACTGCTGGCAGATTTTGAGCTGCTGAGAAAACAGACCACTCCTCAGGACCTTTGACTGGATTCACATGATATTTCATAACATGCGATTCATAGTCGCGATCGCTTACACCGTCTAATGGTAATGATGCACACACACCCTTATAACCATACCGGCAAACAAATGAACCACCTTCGCGAGTACAGTGTCTGTCACGCAAGTGTCTAATCGAATAATTAAAAATAATTGTTTAGATAAAATAAATAATTTTTTTTTTATTGCTAATACAACTATTACCTCACGAATTCCGATGATGATTTGAAGGTTTGCAATGAACAATAGTTACACGTTTGCCACGTTTGCTTAAGATCCACTGTAAATGCCTTTGCCATTTCATATTCATATATTTTGCTTGCACTATTCAATATAAATTTAATTTTTTTAAAGCTAACTGATTCTCTTATTTAATAAAATAACTACTTGAATTATAAAATATTGTTCCAAAATGTTTTATACAGATGCACTTCCATTTTCGCGTAACGAAATATTGCAAATATTTTTCGATAAAAATAGTGAAAACATTATGTCATTTTTTACTTATGTCATCTGTCTAATTCGAAAAGTCAATATTTGTTTTCGGTAGCGTAAGATTGCGTTAGAATAAAGCACGGTATACAGACAATAGTTTAAATTCAATTGATTATAGCTCGATAATCAAACGATAGAGAAAATACGATCAACGACCAACGAATATCGTTGCAATACACTAGTTCTTGACGACTTCACGAGTAATATTTTACGCAATATCTTCCGGTGTTATTCGATTATATAAATACCAAAAATGCTAAATTAAATCTGCTAATTTAACGAATATAACCAAGCTGTTTAAAGTTACTATATTAGTCGAATCCAATCATCTTTATAATGTCTGTAATCTAGCAGTTTTTGGAGAGGTACAATGAAAAAAGAAATATTATTATTTAGTGTGAACAGTAATATCTATAGATCATTATCAAACTTTTCTAGGTGGCGTTTTATATTTAACTATAAAAAAAATTCGGTAAATTTTTTTTATTACTTTTTTGTAACGATAAAAATACTTATTATCTCAACGTAAATAACATTGACTGACAGCTGTGCTACATTGACGCTCCCGATTCGGTTTTTGTTTCTTTGCTAAAGTGTGCGAGCGAAAAAGAGTCATACGAAATTTGTAAAACGTATGGCAATGTCTCTACCGCACACTTTAGCAAAGAAACAAAAACAACATCGGGAGCGTCAATGTAGCACAGCTATGAGAGTTTACCAATAATTTTTTGTGTTTCTTTCACAAGCTTGAACTAAAATCTATAAGCTATATTAACGATCTATGATGACGTGGTTATGTAATCAAACTTCTGCAAATTCCGATATAACATTCCCAACATTATGTTACTAATTTTATGTAAGATTATTTAATTATAAGTAGTACTTAATTACTTTAGAATCAAATAACTAATTCTTCATTTTATTTTTTAAATTCCATTGAAATATTATCATATATTTTTAGGAGCCCTGCAATACAATTTAAGACATTACTTTTATTAAAGACATTCATACCGCACCGGTGCTGCGGCTGCGCATTGTATCAAGTTAAAACTACGCGTGGTCCACTCTTCGTGTTGTTTATTGGATCACACGTAGAGGTATACATACATTTTAATTGTTTTGTCGTCATTAATTGTGTGTACATTGACATATTCAATATGCAACCAAGTTACATATAAAGTGTTTATCCTACCCCCAAAATGCAAGTTATAGTTTGAATGGCAATAATGTCTTGAAGCAAAGTGCTAAAAGTAATTCTCGATTTGATACGTGCATTTATTGTATTGTTTTACATCGCGTTGGTGGCCTTGGGCTGGTCTGTTCTTTTTTTTCTTTCACATCAATAAGATTCAATGTTTTTTTTTTAATGATTGCGTGCAAAGCAATCAAAATTTGCGACAAATTTTTAATAAATAAAAAATCAATGTTTTTTTATAATAACTTAATAAATGAAAAAATCGGCGTTCAATAATCAATCGAAAAATTAATTTTTAAATTTTTATTTGGATTAACATATGAAAATGGAACATTTTCATTTTATTAAACTCATGTAATTTATTAAACAGAAAATATTCAATAATAAATAACTATACTTTAACAGTCAGAAATTATTATTATTATTATTTTTTGTACATTTTGTTATGTGTGTGTTCTAATTTGCAGAAATTATATTGTTTTTAAATGTCCTTGGTTTTGTGCATTGGTAAATTGTAGAAACATAAATTTACATTATTTTTAATATTAAAAACGAATGTGTAATTGTGAGTTGCTTTTTATTTATTTTTTTAATAAACCATATTCAACTACTCTACCTACTTATAAATTTATTGTGCTAAACATCGTGATTGTGTAACAAAAATTTCGATCCATAACGTTAGCAGCGCAGCGGGGAGTGTAGAATTTGTTCATTGAACACATTGATTATGCATTTAGGTTTTGAATATTAAAAATAAATGAAAACATATTTTCAAGCAGAAGGTAAGATATTGTATTGGTTTTTGATTTTTTTTTTTCTGTGTAAATAATATGATAGTGTTTTCGGTTTATTTTCGTTTCTATTAAATAAGATTATGTTAAGTAACAGGAATTTAAAAAAAAGAAAGAAAGAAGAATATGGTCTAGTTAAGAAATGAATATTGATAGCCCAAATTCTAATAAGAAATTTGAATAATATATTATAATAGATATTATATTGTACATTTTTACATTGACTGATTGATCGATCTTATAAGCCCTCAATGTGGGCAAACGCCTTCGCACCCTAGACGTATACGGTTGCGTACTAAGAGAATTAACATCTATTAAAGTCGTAACAGTTATTTGTTATTTGAGAGAGGTTATTCACTTAGAGCAGAGGAGCAATTTAAAGAGATTTAGAAATTTCAATTATAACTAGTTTTTATTGTATTTTTTTTTAAATTTTTTTTTTAAATTTTCTTTTCCAATTTTAATATTTACTAAATTTCAAAACTTAAAAATATATTTTTTTTTAGCGACAGTTCCAATAAATAAATTCGAGTTGCTGATTTATAACAAACGGAAAGTATATATAGATCCCACATAATCCGTATTATAGCATTTCATGCTGCTTGCTGAAACTATATGCGGTGGAGCATGAGCATGAGTAATATTAGTACACACTACACACACATGATTACAATAAACAAAAAACCTGTGTATATAGTACGTAATAAATATAAATTATAATTCTAATGTCTAAATAATGATAAAGCAACTCGAAAGATATTGTATTAAACTCAATATCGAAATCAGAAACATTTATATTAATAATGGTATGTGGTTCAACCAATTAAATACATTTACATTTATTACATACACTTTATTCTGTAAATATATGCACAATGAAACATTACATTACAATTACTTATATTGAGCTGATTTCAGGTAGTAGATAATATAACATTTCTAATTATCATTTATACTTTTAGTGTCTGTTATTCTGTTATCGGGTGTTGATAATATAATAAACTAGTTTTATATAAGCGACTTGATTAACTCTAATCCTTAGTAAACCCAAATGTTAAAAATCAATAAGATATATAAAATTTTAAATCCTTGTTGAAGGTACATATTTATTTTCCTAGTCATCTTGGTTAAATGCTATGGCGATAGGTTACCCATAAATGAGAACATTGATACAGGACTATAATCAGCGGTGCAATAAATAGGTTGGTAAATAACCAATCAAGAAAGTCAAGAGACTCAAAATAAAAGTCAACAAATTATATAAAAAGTCCTGATTTTTTTATAATTATTACTTAAAAAACTAAATAAATGTGGTCAAAAGATATTTTAAAAAAAAAAATCAATGGGGAGGTAGGCAAGAAAAAGTCAAGATTTTGTATTTTCGAAAATTGGTATATACCCTATTGAATTTTTTTTCGAAAAACATAACAAAACCATACTAACAAAAATAGTGTCAATCTATACTAAAACCATACTTATTT